>CM074725.1:260808351-260871919 GCA_037306005.1 Rhinophrynus dorsalis
TCTATCTATCTATCTATCTATCTATCTATCTATCTATCTATCTATCTAATATCTATCTATCTATCTATCTATCTATCTATCTATCTATCTATCTCTCATCTATCTATAAATAAATAAAACAGAAGAGACATTGAATCCAGTGAGACGAAATACTGCTCATCTCTGTGTTTACTGTAGAGATTATTATAATATTTATCAGTATTTATATTATGCAGTCCGCGCACCGCAAGATCAATCTCTTCTTTATCATGCACTGGCCTGATCTTCTATACAGCTTCACACAGCCTATCAGCGCCCCCAGGTGCTTATATAAGAGATTACTATGGAGTCTGTCTATCTCTTATCTATTGATCTATCTATCTCATATCAGTATATATCTATCATTTATCTATCATCTATCTATCTATCTATCTATCTATCTATCTATTATATTATACAGTCTGCGCACCGCAAGATCTCCGCTTCATACAGAACAATCTCTTCTTTATCATTGATCTATCTATCTATCTATCTATCTATCTATCTATCTATCTATCTATCTATCTATCGCATATCAATATATATCTATAATTTATCATCTTTCTCATATGTATCTATAAATCTATCTCATATCTATCTATCTATCTATCTATCTATCTATCTATCTATCTATCTATTATCTCATATCTATCTATCTCATATCTTTCTCATAACTTTCTCTCCTTCCCATATCTATCTATCTATCTATCTATCTATCTATCTATCTATCTATCTATCTATCATATCTATCTCTCATATATATCTCATATCTTTCTATCTATCTATATCTATCTATCTATATATCTATTTCTCTATCTCTCTATTATCTCATATCTATCTATCTATCTATCTATCTATCTATCTATCTATCTATCTTTCTCATATCTATCTATCTCATATCAATATATATCTATAATGTATCATCTTTCTCATATGTATCTATAAATCTATTTCATATCTATCTATCATCTCATATCTATCTATCTATCTATCTATCTATCTATCTATCTATCTATCTATCGCATATCTATCTATCTATCTATCTATCTATCTATCTATCTATCTATTTATCTATCTGTCTCTATGGTAAAGAGGGTGATGGGAATTGTAGTCTCCAGTAACTGGTTGTTCATCTCTAATCAATCAGTCTATCTGTGTATCTGCAAGATACAAAGACAAACCTGTGTTTCTCTATACAAGTTGCAAATGTGTGACCTCTACTGGGCATATATAATACTACTGTGTTAATAAATTTGAGGATTATACAATAAAGATACAGTATATGTTATGAATACATACATGTTATAGGGCTCTTCCTAATCAGTAGAAGAAGAAAACACCGACTGCTGGGAGAATTACTTGTCACAATATATATTCATGCACTGCCCTATAAGGGTAGGTGAAACCTCTCGCCTTGTTCCCACGGGAAAGTCTGTAAAAACCACTTTGATGTCCGCTTTTTGCAAGAAAATCTGCTTTAAAACCTGAGATTAAAATCTTCACATTTTCCACCCATTATCCAAAATGTTTCCCCACTTTTTAGATGGCTAGAAAGTTTCCGCCCATTGATTTACGTGGTTTTTGCCTTTTCGTTATATAAACGTGATGTATTTGACAAAGTCAAACACAACAGAAGCAGCTACAGAGCGAAGTTACCACAGTGCCCGTGATCCATTACCCGTGGCATACCTGCCTTTCCCAGCTTGTGCCTCGGCAGCATCGTGTCTGGTCGCCTGGCTATGGACTTCCTGTTTGCATAAGCGCGTCACTACAGCACTCTCGCTATTTTGTAGTCTAAACCTAATTATCTGATTTATGTCCAGCCTCTCTGGTAGGCCTTATATGCAGCGTTCAATGCCCTTTAGTGGTGTATTCCTCGTTGTTACCCATTCTTGGCCGCTGATTCCAAATTGTGTACCACCCTTGGCTCTGCCTGACTACCCAATTTGTTCCTGAACTTCTGTCCTTGTCTGACCACCTGATCCGAGCTCGACCCCTGCCTATGTCTGACTATCCAATCAGTGTATGTCCCCTGGCCTGGCTGACTACCTGCTCCGTGCTAAGTACTGTGGCTCCGTATGACTACCCGTTCAGTATATGTCCTTGGCTTTGTCTGACTCCACTTGTCTTGTACCTTGGGCCTGGCTCGCTTTCCGTGCAGGTCTCTGCGCCTGGTTTCTGCCACCTTACTACTCCGGGTTTGTCTCTACCCATAGACCTTGTAGCGCTCTGGTTTTATCCTGCTTGGATCCTTGCGTCCTAGGGTGTTGTGTCAGATTGCTGTGGACCCTATCGTCCTAGGGTGTTGTGTCAGATTGCTGTGGACCCTAGAGTCCTAGGGTGAGGTGTCAGATTGCTGTGGACCCTAGCTTCCTAGGGTTTTGTGTCAGATTGCTGTGGACCCTATCGTCCTAGGGTGTTGTGTCAGATTGCTCTGGACCCTAGTGTTCCAGGGTATAGTGTCAGATTACTTTGGACCCTAGCGTTCTAGGGTGTAGTGTCAGATTGCTGTGGACCCTAGTGTTCTAGGGTGTTGTGTCAGATTGCTGTGGACACTAGTGTTCTAGGGTGTAGTGTCAGATTGCTGTGGACACTAGCGTTCTAGGGTGTAGTGTCAGATTGCTGTGGACCCTAGCGTTCTAGGGTGTTGTGTCAGAGTGCTGTGGACCCTAGCGTTCTAGGGTGTAGTGTCAGATTGCTGTGGACCCTAGCGTTCTAGGGTGTTGTGTCAGAGTGCTGTGGACCCTAGCGTTCTAGGGTGTAGTGTCAGATTGCTGTGGACACTAGTGTTCTAGGGTGTTGTGTCAGATTGCTGTGGACCCTAGCGTTCTAGGGTGTGGTGTCAGATTGCTGTGGACACTAGTGTTCTAGGGTGTTGTGTCAGATTACTGTGGACCCTAGCGTTCTAGGGTGTTGTGTCAGATTGCTGTGGACCCTAGCGTTCTAGGGTGTGGTGTCAGATTGCTGTGGACACTAGTGTTCTAGGGTGTTGTGTCAGATTACTGTGGACCCTAGCGATCTAGGGTGTTGTGTCAGATTGCTGTGGACACTAGTGTTCTAGGGTGTTGTGTCAGATTGCTGTGGACCCTAGTGTTCTAGGGTGTAGTGTCAGATTACTGTGGACCCTAGTGTTATAGGGTGTTGTGTCAGATTGCTGTGGACCCTAGCGTTCTAGGGTGTGGTGTCAGATTGCTGTGGACACTAGTGTTCTAGGGTGTTGTGTCAGATTACTGTGGACCCTAGCGTTCTAGGGTGTTGTGTCAGATTGCTGTGGACCCTAGCGTTCTAGGGTGTAGTGTCAGATTGCTGTGGACCCTAGCGTTCTAGGGTGTTGTGTCAGAGTGCTGTGGACCCTAGCGTTCTAGGGTGTAGTGTCAGATTGCTGTGGACCCTAGCGTTCTAGGGTGTTGTGTCAGAGTGCTGTGGACCCTAGCGTTCTAGGGTGTAGTGTCAGATTGCTGTGGACACTAGTGTTCTAGGGTGTTGTGTCAGATTGCTGTGGACCCTAGCGTTCTAGGGTGTGGTGTCAGATTGCTGTGGACACTAGTGTTCTAGGGTGTTGTGTCAGATTACTGTGGACCCTAGCGTTCTAGGGTGTTGTGTCAGATTGCTGTGGACCCTAGTGTTCTAGGGTGTAGTGTCAGATTGCTGTGGACCCTAGCGTTCTAGGGTGTAGTGTCAGATTGCTGTGGACCCTAGCGTTCTAGGGTGTAGTGTCAGATTGCTGTGGATCCTAGCGTTCTAGGGTGTTGTGTCAGATTGCTGTGGACCCTAGCGTTCTAGGGTGTTGTGTCAGATTGCTGTGGACCCTAGGGTTCTAGGGTGTTGTGTCAGATTGCTGTGGACCCTAGCGTTCTAGGGTGTGGTATCAGATTGCTGTGGACCCTAGCGTTCTAGGGTGTAGTGTCAGAGTGCTGTGGACCCTAGCTATCTAGGGTGTAGTGTCAGATTGCTGTGGACCCTAGCGTTCTAGGGTGTAGTGTCAGATTGCTGTGGACCCTAGTGTTCTAGGGTGTAGTGTCAGATTACTGTGGACCCTAGCGTTCTAGGGTGTAGTGTCAGATTGCTGTGGACCCTAGTGTTCTAGGGTGTTGTGTCTGATTGCTGTGGACCCTAGTGTTCTAGGGTGTAGTGTCAGATTGCTGTGGACCCTAGTGTTCTAGGGTGTAGTGTCAGATTGCTGTGGACCCTAGTGTTCTAGGGTGTTGTGTCAGAGTGCTGTGGACCCTAGCTATCTAGGGTGTAGTGTCAGATTTCTGTGGACCCTAGCGTTCTAGGGTGTTGTGTCAGATTACTGTGGACCCTAGCGATCTAGGGTGTAGTGTCAGATTACTGTGGACCCTAGCGTTCTAGGGTGTTGTGTCAGATTACTGTGGACCCTAGCGATCTAGGGTGTTGTGTCAGATTACTGTGGACCCTAGCTATCTAGGGTGTAGTGTCAGATTTCTGTGGACCCTAGCGTTCTAGGGTGTTGTGTCAGATTACTGTGGACCCTAGCGTTCTAGGGTGTTGTGTCAGATTACTGTGGACCCTAGCGATCTAGGGTGTAGTGTCAGATTGCTGTGGACCCTAGCGTTCTAGGGTGTAGTGTCAGATTGCTGTGGACCCTAGTGTTCTAGGGTGTTGTGTCTGATTGCTGTGGACCCTAGCGTTCTAGGGTGTAGTGTCAGATTGCTGTGGACCCTAGTGTTCTAGGGTGTTGTGTCTGATTGCTGTGGACCCTAGCGTTCTAGTGTGTTGTGTCAGATTGCTGTGGACCCTAGTGTTCTAGGGTGTTGTGTCAGATTACTGTGGACCCTCGTGTTATAGGGTGTTGTGTCAGATTGCTGGGGATCCTAGTGTTATAGGGTGTTGTGTCAGATTGCTGTGGACCCTAGCGTTCTAGGGTGTTGTGTCAGATTGCTGGGGATCCTAGCGTTCTAGGGTGTTGTGTCAGATTGCTATGGACCCTAGCGTTCTAGGGTGTTGTGTCAGATTGCTGTGGACCCTAGCGTTCTAGGGTGCTGTGTCAGATTGCTGTGGATCCTAGCGTTCTAGGGTGTTGTGTCAGATTGCTATGGACCCTAGCGTTCTAGGGTGTTGTGTCAGATTGCTGTGGACCCTAGCGTTCTAGGGTGTTGTGTCAGAGTGCTGTGGATCCTAGCGTTCTAGGGTGTTGTGTCAGATTGCTGTGGACACTAGTGTTATAGGGTGTTGTGTCAGATTGCTGTGGACCCTAGTGTTCTAGGATGTTGTGTCAGAGTGCTGTGGATCCTAGCGTTCTAGGGTGTTGTGTCAGATTGCTGTGGACACTAGTGTTATAGGGTGTTGTGTCAGATTGCTGTGGACCCTAGCGTTCTAGGGTGTTGTGTCAGAGTGCTGTGGATCCTAGCGTTCTAGGGTGTTGTGTCAGATTGCTGTGGACACTAGTGTTATAGGGTGTTGTGTCAGATTGCTGGGGATCCTAGTGTTATAGGGTGTTGTGTCAGATTGCTGGGGATCCTAGTGTTATAGGGTGTTTTGTCAGATTGCTGGGGATCCTAGTGTTATAGGGTGTTGTGTCAGATTGCTGTGGACACTAGTGTTATAGGGTGTTGTGTCAGATTGCTGTGGACCCTAGCGTTCTAGGGTGTTGTGTCAGATTGCTGGGGATCCTAGCATTCTAGGGTGTTGTGTCAGATTGCTGGGGATCCTAGTGTTATAGGGTGTTGTGTCAGATTGCTGGGGATCCTAGCGTTCTAGGGTGTTGTGTCAGATTGCTGGGGATCCTAGTGTTATAGGGTGTTGTGTCAGATTGCTGGGGATCCTAGTGTTATAGGGTGTTGTGTCAGATTGCTGGGGATCCTAGTGTTATAGGGTGTTGTGTCAGATTGCTGGGGATCCTAGCGTTCTAGGGTGTAGTGTCAGATTGCTGGGGATCCTAGTGTTATAGGATGTTGTGTCAGATTGCTGGGGATCCTAGTGTTCTAGGGTGTTGTGTCAGATTGCTGGGGATCCTAGTGTTATAGGGTGTTGTGTCAGATTGCTGTGGACCCTAGCGATCTAGGGTGTTGTGTCAGATTGCTGGGGATCCTAGCGTTCTAGGGTGTAGTGTCAGATTGCTGGGGATCCTAGCGTTCTAGGGTGTTGTGTCAGAGTGCTGTGGACCCTAGTGTTATAGGGTGTTGTGTCAGATTGCTGTGGACCCTAGTGTTATAGGGTGTTGTGTCAGATTGCTGTGGACCCTAGTGTTATAGGGTGTTGTGTCAGATTGCTGGGGATCCTAGCGTTATAGGGTGTTGTGTCAGAGTGCTGTGGACCCTAGTGTTATAGGGTGTTGTGTCAGATTGCTGGGGATCCTAGTGTTATAGGGTGTTGTGTCAGATTGCTGGGGATCCTAGTGTTATAGGGTGTTGTGTCAGAGTGCTGTGGACCCTAGTGTTATAGGGTGTTGTGTCAGATTGCTGTGGACCCTAGCGTTCTAGGGTGTTGTGTCAGATTGCTGTGGACCCTAGCGTTCTAGGGTGTAGTGTCAGATTGCTGTGGACCCTAGCATCATATGGTGTTGTGTCAGATTGCTGTGGACACTAGTGTTCTAGGGTGTTGTGTTAGATTGCTGTGGACCCTAGCGTTCTAGGGTGTAGTGTCAGATTGCTGTGGACCCTAGCATCATATGGTGTTGTGTCAGAGTGCTGTGGACCCTAGCGTTCTAGGGTATCACGTCTGTTGACCCTAGCGTTCTTGGGTACAGATTGGCCGCTTGTCACCCTGCTTCATCTCAGGTGGCTCCCAGAACCTTCGGGCTAAGTTCAGTGTCAGCTCCTGGGTAGTGGATTTAATGGAAGCTAAGAAGGGACAATGTCGCCGTCTGCCGTCGTTCCCAGGTCTCTCCTTCTCGACGCCGGACTGGCGCCATCAGATGCACCGGTCAAGCAGATAAACAGTCCGGTGGTCGACTTGAAGTGGTGTCAAACCCTGGTGTAGCCGACTCTACGTCGAAGGATGCAGATCAACGAGGGGTCAACAAGGGTTCCCAAGCAGTCGAGTGTTGCTGAACTGGAACACCGGGCAGTAGAGTGTGAGTCCTCTACTCCCCGGCTACGACAAACAGAGAAAGTGTAGTAGGAACGAAGGTAGTGGTAGTCAAGCAGATTCGAGCACTCCGTAGCTTGAATCGAAGGATCACAGGAACTTGAAGAAGCAGGGAAGTGTCCACGTTGCTGTCTGACAGCATCCAAAGTCGCAGGATGCTGGCAGCAGATGGAAGAACGATGCAGGATACTCAGCTCAGATGGGCGTCAGAGTGGCCCCTTTAATACCATGAGAACATAAGACTCCAGGATTCTTGTTCACTCCAAAAGTAACGCTCTTTTATTGAAGCAAACCACACATATTTATACACAACAAGCACATTGAAACTCATGGGGAAACCAGATACAATGTGGAACATAATTCAGTCACAACACAGGAGACAAAAGAACAATGGCAGATGGCCTAACAAACACAATAACTCAGACATGATTACATTTCAGATACAAAAGGGTTTGATGAACAAAGACTTGAGGGCTTGAATGAATTACCACATGGCAGGGGGTCTGACTGCAGTTCATAATGGCTTAACTAACACACAGCAGGGGGTCTTGCTACAGTACACACAGTCAATGGCTGGAGTGGCTACAATACATATCTTAGGGACAGTGGCCCAAGGTTGGAGCCTTTGTTTGACTACTTCAAATTCCCTGCTCCAACCTTGACCAGTCCCTGAGCTGGCTACGGTTCCCCAGCTTAGGCTATGGAAGATATTTGCATGCCTACTCCAGGGTTTTGAGTGACCCCACTTTCATCTCTTGCCCCCGCTGCCGAACGGTGGCGGTGATCGCACACCACACCGGTACCCGCCGACTGGTAGTCGGTGAGTGTGTAAACCCTCGACCACAACAATACATTAAACATAGACCATTCAACAGTACATTAACCAAAGTCTATGAACATAAGTCTTTTTAGCTAGGGTAATGGGTGACCAGTGCGTACGACTGGGCCCAAAGCAGAGTCCAAACAGTACAAAATGTCCACAGTCTTTGTCTAAACAGTATGATGGCCAGAAAAGGGCTCAAGTAACGGGTAGGATCCGTTACAGTGGACTGTAGCATTGTCTCCACGCCTGACCCCAGGGAGGGTTGGGGAAGTGCTTAATCACCATTATTTGTATCATAGCTTTTCATAAAGTGGTGTTGATCTTAACTGTACCTGTCAGAGTCATTATTTGACTGAGCACAGTGACAGAGGTAGACGTGCTGTGCTGTTCTGCTGTGATTATGAGGCAAAATTGAGGAAGGAGAGGCTCATAATGACTGCTATCACTATGAGCAGGTTTAAAAATAATAAAAGGAGGAACTTGAAGGACCCTTAGGTGTCAACGGAGTCTGAGGAGGAAATGAGCACTACAGAACCAATGATGTCTAGTCCCCTTAAATCACCCCTAAGGTTTTTGGGGAAATTACTGTCAAGGTAAGAATTAAAGGTA
This sequence comes from Rhinophrynus dorsalis, assembly GCA_037306005.1. Taxonomy (NCBI): domain Eukaryota; kingdom Metazoa; phylum Chordata; class Amphibia; order Anura; family Rhinophrynidae; genus Rhinophrynus; species Rhinophrynus dorsalis. Next base: position 260,816,852 of record CM074725.1, read on the forward strand.
GTAGTGAGAGCAGGACAGGTCAGCTGCCTGTGTCTGCTGCCAGATATGCTGCGCCTGGTGTAAGATATCCTGCGCCTGATGTAAGACATGCTGCGCCTGCTGTAAGACATAATGTGCCTGCTGCTAGACATGCTGCGCCTGCTGTAAAACATGCTGCGCCTGCTGTAAGATATACTGTTTCTGCTGCCAGATGTGCTGCGCCTGCTGTAAGATATGTTGTGCCTGCTGTAAGATATGTTGTGCCTGCTGTAAGATATGTTGTTCCTGCTGTAAGATATGTTGTTCCTGCTGTAAGATATGTTGTGCCTGCTGTAAGATGTGCTGCACCTGCTTTAAAATAGGCTGCGCCTGCTGTCAGATATGTTATGCCTGCTGTCAGACGTGCTGTGCCTGCTGTAAGATATGTTGCGCCTGCTGTAAGATGTGCCGTGCCTGCTGTAAGATGTGCTGTGCCTGCTGTAAGATATGCTGCTCCTGCTGTAAGATGTGCTGTGCCTGCTGTAAGATATGCTGCTCCTGCTGTAAGATGTGCTGTGCCTGCTGTAAGATATGCTGTGCCTGCTGCAAGTACCACCACCAGTGTTGTGTCTGCTGTCAGTGCTAAACCTGTTGCCACGAGTGCTGAAGCTGCTGCTAGTGTGTCTTGTAATACTCAGGAGTGGGGGGGAGGAGAAGATGATGCCAAGTGTGACAGTAGAGGACCCTAAATCACACTTACCATCCCTAAGCAGTCCCACCAGTGCTATTACAACTACTACTAAGGTCCAGCAGCTTGTTAGCCTTAGGAGTGAAGGAGGGGTAATCAGTATCCTCCTATCAATAGTGACTGTGAGGAGGAGGACTCAGGGGCTGAACTTGTGGTTGGCGTTAGAAGCAGTGACAGTGATGGTGAAGCAGCCGGTGGGACTAGTGTTAGGGGAGGGGTAGGGGAAGCAATTGAGAGCGTCCAGACTAGCGGTCAAGGGAGCCCACACCATTCCTCTGACCCTGGGAGTCCCCTTTCCCCCATGGCATTGTCCATGTGGAACATGATCCTGAAGAAAGCAGAATTATCACCACTGCAATAATACCACCACCACCAGGAGCACAGATCAGCTGCCTGTGCCTACTGCCAGTCTGCCTTCTTCAGGTCACCAAGAAATGTCAAGTGTGACATTAGGGGACCCTCTGTCATATTGCTCATCACCTCCTCCAACCAGCAGTGAGCATTTGGAATTTGCATCTGCTCTAATTTCCGCTGCTGTTGAGTTGTCAGGGCAGCAGATGTGGACACAGAGGGAATAGAGTCCACAAGTGAAGCAGGATTATTAGTACAGGTTCCACTTGCCAGCAGCAGCAACACATATACCAGAAGTGGTGGGGACTAGTTATTGTGCTGCTACTTCCTCAGGCGCATCACTGTAGCTAGTCGTGGCGAGTGGAACCTTCATCATCCATCTTCCATGTTACTGCTGTTGTTGATCCCATTCCATTTCAGCTGCCTAATCATCCTGCTGCTTAAACAACTCAGCAGCAGCAGTACGAACAGCAGTTGCAAATTCCACATTTATGGACTCAGGACATTTGACAATGGCCACTGGCCAACATGACCTGCTGGCAATAGGCCAGCGGGGATTTTTTTTTCCTAAGGGCTCGTGCGTAAAAAAAAAAACAAAAAAAAAAATCCAAAGTCCTACAAGTCAAACAATGTCAGGGAGTTCCTGTCTCTATCACTTTACATACAAATGTCTTATTTTATTTTATTTTATTTTTTTATTAACTGTCCCCCCAGTAACAGTCAAGAAACCCCCCCAAAACGAATTCACTGTTCAACTGATTTCCTCCACAGACTCCACCCACCAACACAGGCACCCTCCTCAGACCCTTTTATACCATGTCTTATGGGGTATTTTATTTGTATTTAGCATTTATTTTTATTAACTGCCCCCCCAATCCTAGTAAACCCCTCAAAAAACATTCCCTGTTCAACGGATTCTTTCCCAACACCCCACCAACACAGGCACCTTCATGCCCCTTTTATACTATGCCTTTGGGAAATATAAAATTTGTTATGTGTTGTGCGTAACTTCATTGTTCCCATTGATTTCAAAGGAATGAGCTAAGCGAAAAAAGCGGAAAATCTGAACATTTGCGGGAAATTATTCGCCAAGAAGGAGGTGCCATTATTTGCTGGTTTCAGTTTGAGGCTAAATTTTTCACCCATCCCTTCTGCCCTGATCTTTACACATCCTGTCAGCGCCCCCAGGTGTTTATATAAGATATCACTCTAGATTCTATCTATCTATCTATCTATCTATCTATCTATCTATCTATCTATCTATCTATCTATCTATCTATCTATCTATCCTGTCTGTCTGTCTGTCTATCTATCTATCTATCTCATATCTTATCTGGCTTAATGGTCAGTCCTGCTCTTCCTATCCTATCAAGCACAACTGCCACTTGACGTACATGATCCATCCACGATGCACTACAAATAGCGATATAATCCAGGTATGCACACTCAAAGTCATGGCAATCCCGGAGGAGCTGGTCAACCAACCACTGGAAGGTGACGGGTGCATTCATCATTCTGAACGGCGTTACCAAAAGCTGGTAAAGGCCAAACAGAGTGATGAAGGCAGACTTCTGTTTCGCCTCCTCTTCCAGAGGAATTTGCCAATAGCCCCTGGCCAGATCTAACATCATCAAGTACTTAGCCCCAATAATCTGTCCTGTAACTCATCAGTACGGGGCATGGGGTAGGTGTCTGTAACCATCTTATCGTTCAGTCAACTATTGTCCACGCAAAAGTGAGTGCTACTGTCTTTTTTGGGGACCAGCACTACAGGTGATGTCCAGGGACAACATCTCGTCTATCTCCTGGTGAACTGATCCCCTCACAGACTCGGGTACTTTATAAGCCGTCTGCCTGAGTGGCACCTGCCCTGGGGTTTGCACTTGGTGCATGGAAAGCGAAATGCGACCCGGCTTCTCCGAGAACACGTGCTTCCTCAGCAGCAATTTCTGCCTGAGCTGCTGAGCCTGGTCCTCAGTCAAGTCCTCACTAACAGCAACAGGGGGCACTTGGTGGTCTAAGTCTATCTTTGGTAGCAAGTCGGGAACCATGTCCTCCTCTCCCGGGTAGTCCTCGGGCAAACAGCATCTTGCTCTTGGTACCCCTTCAGCATATTAACATGGACCACGCGTTGGACATGCCGTCCGTGGTCAATGGCGACAACATAATCAGTGTTGCTAAGGTTCCTTACAATCATGTACAGACCAAGCCAAGCAGTCTGCAACTTGTTTGCTGGGAAGGGTACCAGGATAAGGACCTTCTACCCCAGGACAAACTCCCTAGTTCCAGCTCCATACCTTCTGTTTGGTCTGAGAGGCAGACGGGTTCTGCTGGACGAGCCAGGTGAGAGCCTCCAACCTTTCCCTCAATTCTAACACATAGGGGACTATGGGCACCTCCTCGTGGTCATAATCCCCCTCCCAGAATTCCCTCAGCAGGCCCAGGGGCCCCCGAACCCACCGACCAAACAGGAGCTCTTGCAGAACCTTACGGTAAGCGAACAATAGCAGAGGAAGCAACTTCTCCCAATTTGGTTCTCGATCCGCGAAGCTCCAGAGCATGGTCTTTAAAGTACCATTAAATCGCTTGCAGAGCCCTTTGGTCTGCAGGTGGTAAGGAGCGGACCTGAGCTGCTTAACACCACAATGTTTCCAGAGCTGATGCACCAGCTCTGACATAAATTGAGTGCCCTGGTCAGATAGAATTTTGCTAGAGAACCCAACTTGGGTGAACACAGTAACCAAGGCATCAGCCACTGCAGCCACAGTAATCTGGGACAAAGCTACAGCCTCAGGGTATCTAGTGGCATAGTCCATTACTGTGAGGATGAATCTCTTGCCCAACTTACTCGGGCAGGCCAAGGGCCCCACGATGTCTTTCGCAACCTTTTGAAAGGGAATCCCTACTATGGCCATAGATTGGAGCAGTGCCTTCCCCTGTCCCTTCCCTTTGCCTGATCCTCTGGCAAGCATCACAGGAGTTGCAGAACTGAGAAACTGCCTGTAAGTCATGTTGTGAAGAAACAGGAGGTTCAACTTTCATGTCCCTCTGATATAGGACTGTGGGATTACATGGACATTCCAGCAATACATCTGTTATGGACTTTTCCTATCTCAAGTCCTTTGAACTCAACCTCGCCATCTATTGGTTGAACCTTGCATTGCAGCATTGTGCTATGCACTGCCATCTATTGGTTGAACCTTGCATTGCAGCATTGTGCTATGCACTGCCATCTATTGGTTGAACCTTGCATTGCAGCATTGTACTATGCACTGCCATCTATTGGTTGGTGACCTACATTGCAGCATTGCTGGTCCCATGCGAGTATGCAAATATGTCAGTGTTGCATTCTGGGACCTTCATTTTCTCTCCAATGTTTTCATTATACTGCCCCATCCTACACCCTAAAATTGTTATACCATGTTACGTTTGTTTTTATGTCTTGTCTTCTGTGTATTATGATATTTTGTTACATTCATGTCAGCACAAGTTGAATGAAGGCTGTGAAAGGCCTGGCATTCCATTTCAAAAAACTTAGATGTGTTTCCCTACCCCTGAAGCAGATGGTTAGACTCTGTTATTGGGGGAGGTGGGGATTGATGACACCAGGGCCGTGTAGCTGAAAGTGCCTTGTTAAAGGTAGTGTTGTTTTACTAGGGCAGTGGGGTCACAGAGGGTACTGAACCTGTTCCCCAGAACAAGGCAGAGGGGTTAGTACCTGCCCAAGCAGAGGGGACAATACCTGTTCCAGTGGGTAGAAGTGCAAGTCCCTACCCAGGTCACTGCTCTCCATTGGCCTGGCTGCACCTGGAGGTCTTCCAATCCAGTTGACCGCTCCTCCTCTGGGTGGTGCAGCTAGATCCAGTGGCAAACGGCCCAGGTCTGTCCGGTGGTCCTCTGAGGCCGGTCCGGTGTAAATGACCTGGTAGGCGCCCCCCTAACACTACAGGGGTAGGTGCCTGCCGCGGGGGACCGTCACACATGTGGCCAGTAGAAAGCCTTAGTCAGCCTGGTCTTCATGACTGCCATGTGGCCCGCCAGGGGGGACCTCATGGGCCAGGGTCACTAACTGGTTTCGGCAATACGAGGGGACAAATGAGTTGGTGGGTCACCTTCCACTCCTGTCCCGTCTCCCTAACACTTGTCTCCCTGTACAGTAGTCCCCCATCCCAGAAAATCCTCTCCCCCGTGGTCCTACCTCCCCAGTCACTGCCCTTTCCCTCATCCCAGCCAAGCTAGGGTCTACCAGGGTCTCTTGTCGCAGTACAGTAGGGTCAGTCCAGGGGGTTTCGGTCAGGTCAGAAGGTCTCGCTTTACCTCGTCCTTAGCCAGAGTGGGAGCACCTCCTTTGTGGGTGGAGGGGTTAGCTCATATAGAGTCATTGTCCCAGGCGGCGGCTGCTGGCACCTGTTGTATACGTCCAGGGATGGTGTCAGGGCTGCCGTGTGAGGACTCTGGAAGGACAACCGGGGCAGGTGCTTCGTGGGTCTCCCCTGTTGGTTGTCTGCGATTGGGCCCAAAAGAGATTGCTGCTGGGAAAGATTCATTCCCCGGGGGTAAATCCTTGGCTTGGGCAGCTTGTGCCCGGATCGCGAACTGGATGAAGTGGCTTTCAATGGGGCTCAGGTCATTCCCGAACAATACATTTCATTACTCCCACCTCCCTGTATCCACTGCCCGCTCCCCAACCCAGCCAAACACAGGCCATGGGGATTGAAAGTCGCCCTCCTCCAGCGAGGGAGATCACCATTTGTTGGGGCAACTGTGGGACACCTTCCAACAAATGAGGCTTAGTGATTGTTAGGGACACATAGGAAGATTGCATACTGCAGGACTGCTTTGATTTCAGTGAAGCACTGAAAAATGGCTATTTCCTATGTGTCACCGGCTAAAGGTGAGATCTGGTCAGCCTAATGTTTTTATATATTTTTTTAATATGGATATATAGAGATATGTATGATTTTTAAGTTTTTTCTTTTAAACAAGGTCTCTTTTAAAGATACTTTCTTTTAAAAATGTTTCTTTAATTATTTATATATTTGATCAGTCTGGACTTCCAGATGAGAAAAGTCAGATCTGTGTATGTATACAATGAACCAGGGGGATGCCTTAGCCTCAATGTGACAGCGAGGCTTGAAACGTATGCTTTGAAACAGTGTAGCGCTACCGGCACTCGTTATAGTAACGAAGCTTGGATGAATAGCGGTTACGTTCTTCCAAATGTTTTCTGATTGGCTGAATGCAGCAAAAAGTATAAAATAATGAAATTGTTGAATGATTTTTATTCTCTGAGGAAACGAGGATCACACACACGAAACGCGTTGGAATTTGAAGCCTAATAAAGTTGTTCCACTTCTTCTCCACTTAAGTGTCCGATTGGCTTTGTTGTTGAAAACGTTGATTACATCAGCCATTCGGTGAGTGACAGCCATTCAGGGGCGGCTTGTTAATCCCTTAGTGGATATGGGTGCTCTTAGAAGGTTTTTTCTCCCTCTATTTACAGTGACTCATATAAAAAGATACCGGGAGACGATCCCCTAGATACAAGCAATGGTCACATGGTGGGAGATCTGATACATTTATTCCTATTTGGGCGAAGTTCAAAGTTGCATTATAGGAAGAACATTTCTACGCGCATTCTGGACATTTAATAAACAGCTGCTCTTAGATCGTTTGCACACTCTTCTTCTTCTTTTCCTAAGTCTGTTTAATTCTCCGCTTGGGTTTCACTTCCTATGGAACTATTCCTGTCAGTAGAGACTGAATAAGTCTGATTAATTCTCAGCTTGGGTTTCACTTCCTATGGATCTACTCCTGTCAGTAGAGACTGAATAAGTCTGTTTAATTCTCAGCTTGGGTTTCACTTCCTATGGATCTACTCCTGTCAGTAGAGACTGAATAAGTCTGTTTAATTCTCAGCTTGGGTTTCACTTCCTATGGAACTATTCCTGTCAGTAGAGACTGAATAAGTCTGATTAATTCTCAGCTTGGGTTTCACTTCCTATGGATCTACTCCTGTCAGTAGAGACTGAATAAGTCTGTTTAATTCTCAGCTTGGGTTTCACTTCCTATGGAACTACTCCTGTCAGTAGAGACTGAATAAGTCTGTTTAATTCTCAGCTTGGGTTTCACTTCCTATGGATCTACTCATGTCAGTAGAGACTGAATAAGTCTGTTTAATTCTCCGCTTGGGTTTCACTTCCTATGGAACCACTCCTGTCAGTAGAGACTGAATAGGTCTGTTTAATTCTCAGCTTGGGTTTCATTTCCTATGGATCTACTCCAGTCAGTAGAGACAGAATAAGTCTGTTTAATTCTCTGCTTGGGTTTCACTTCCTATGGAACTACTCCTGTCAGCAGAGACTAAATAAGTCTGTTTAATTCTCAGCTTGGGTTCCACTTCCTATGGAACTACTCCTGTCAGTAGAGACTGAATAAGTCTGTTTAATTCTCCGCTTGGGTTTCACTTACTATGGATCTACTCCTGTCAGTAGAGACTGAATAAGTCTGTTTAATTCTCAGCTTGGGTTTCACTTCCTATGGAACTGCTCCTGTCAGTAGAGACTGAATAAGTCTGTTTAATTCTCAGCTAGAGTTTCACTTCCTATGAACCTACTCCTGTCAGTAGAGACTGAATAAGTCTGTTTAATTCTCAGCTTGGGTTTCACTTCCTATGGAACTACTCCTGTCAGTAGAGACTGAATGTAACGGCCTTAGGCCGTTACTGAGGACTTTTATATACGGACTGGCTACCCATTCCCCATGTTACAGGATGCAGTGTTTATGGACTGTCGAATGTCACATGTTACATGTATGTCGAATGCTTTCATATGTGATATGTTCGAGGGGTACACGGACATCAAGTACAATCGTTGGTTCCCGGTGCAGGGTTCAGGGACATCGATGCTACCTCGAGCACGGGAACTGGAGGCAGTGAGTCAACGCCGCATTGGTCGACGTACGACTCACTGCACCCACTGATTGGCCAGGGCTGGAGCCACAGACTACACCCAGTGTGTACGTGCCTCAACCTCTGGCCTAGCCCGGGATGTGTACTCCCAGCCCCCCAAGTCTTTTGTCCTTGATTAAACAGGTTAATTTCAGATGTTACAATATCATGAACAGTATGCTGATGAGGTCATCTGCCATTGACCCTTTTTCCCCGATTGCTATTGGCCCTTTTTACCCATCTGCCATTGGCCCTGCTGTTCCCCGTGTCACCTATCCACTGTACCTGAGTGGCCCCTGGCCCAAGTCCCTATTAGAATGCCTAGCCCCTCCCGTCCCATTGTGACATTGTGCCAAAGTGTATAAAAACATGTGTTCGGTTGAATAAAGTGTGTTCGATTGGCAGCAAGAAGTCTCCTGTGTTGTTCTTGTTCGGATGGTCTAAAGGATCCGCTCTGATCCCCATCCTAACAGACGCTTCTGAGCTATTCACATTTTGTTCCTGCGAATCCCCGCCTTGAACTTCGACCTTCGATCTTCCTGGATCTCCGGTCTCCGGTACTCAGCGGGAATTCGGTGTTCAAGCCTGTCTCTACGTTCGTCGTGTCCGAGAGGACCGCGCAGAACACTGTCCGCACTGGAAGGGTAGAACATCAACCAAGAAGGGATTCGCTCCAACCGGGGTGTTCAACGGAGCCTAGCTGCCCTCGAGAGCAGGGAATCTGGTAATGACGGCCCAGGGCTTCCCAGCTACCTGGGTTACCATTATACTGAATAAGTCTGTTTAATTCTCAGCTTGGGTTTCACTTCCTATGGATCTACTCCTGTCAGTAGAGACTGAATAAGTCTGTTTAATTCTCAGCTTGGGTTTCAGTTCCTATTGATCTACTCCTGTCAGTAGAGACTGAATAAGTCTGTTTAATTCTCCGCTTGGGTTTCCCTTCCTATGGATCTACTCCTGTCAGTAGAGACTGAATAAGTCTGTTTAATTCTCCACTTGGGTTTCACTTCCTATGGATCTACTCCTGTCAGTAGAGAATGAATAAGTCTGTTTAATTCTCCGCTTGGGTTTCACTTCTTATGGAACTACTCCTGTCAGCAGAGACTGAATAAGTCTGTTTAATTCTCAGCTAGAGTTTCAAATGCTGAAGGCATTACTGAGTATCAGACTGGTGTTGTCCTGTTAGTATGTATTAGACTGGCATTGTCCTGTTACTGTGCATCAGACTGGTGGTGACCTGTTAGTATGTATCAGACTGGTTTTGTCCTATTACTGAGTATCAGACTGGTGTTGTCCTGTTAGTATGTATTAGACTGGCGTTGTCCTGTTACTGTTCATCAGACTGGTGGTGACCTGTTAGTATGTATCAGACTGGTGTTGTTTTGTTACTGTGTATCAGACTGGTGTAGTCCTGTTAGTATGTATCAGACTGGTGTTGTTTTGTTACTGTGTATCAGACTGGTGTTGTCCTGTTAGTATGTATCAGACTGGTGTTGTCCTATTACTGTGTATCAGACTGGTGTTCTTCTATTCCTGAGTATCAGACTGGTGTTGTCCTGTTAGTATGTATCAGACGGATGTTGTCAGATTACTGTGTATCAGACTGGTGTTGTCCTGTTAGTATGTAACATAGTAACATAGTAACATAGTAAATTAGGTTGAAAAAAGACACAAGTCTATCAAGTTCAACCTTCTCCTCATACCTCAGTAACTGAGAAGTTTATAGCTTTCCTGCTACCAATTAAATTAGTCTTTATCAGACCTTCCTGATCAGCCTACTGATAAACAGTATAACTCTGTATGTTCCCTTTTGAAAGAAATGTATCTAATCTTCTCTTAAATGTATCCATTGTATCTGCCATAACTACCTCAGACTGGTGTTGTCCTGTTACTGTGCATCAGACTGGTGGTGACCTGTTAGTATGTATCAGATTGGTGGTTTTCTATTACTGTGTATCAGACTGGTATTTTTATGGTAGATGGTATCAGACAGTTATTTTTCAGTTACTATTATATTTGTGCTGTTGTTCTATTACTGTGTAAGATAATTGTACAGTATTATATCAGTACTTGCAGTGTTTGACTGCGTTGCCCGTCTTTATTTAAGAAGGTTTGCTTTGTTCTGAGAGGGAAGTGAATTGCCGGACAGTACCCTGTATGGGTTTGGTCATGGGACTGAAGGCATCCGGGGACATCTGTGAGGTGTGAAACCAGTGACTGTCACCAGAAAATGGGGATGCCTTGTAACCGTAATGTATAACAAACATCACATTTAAGTCAATGAGGTTGATTTAGATGAAGTGGATAAATTGTGACGAAACAACCAAGAAACCTGCGCTCCACCATCCTAAATATATAGTGCCCAGTGTCAAGGATTTGTAATATATAGTGCCCAGTATATATAGTGCCCTGTGTCAAGCATTTGTAATATAAAGTGCCCAGTGTCAAGGATTTGTAATATATTGTGCCCTGTGTCATGGATTTGTAATATATAGTGCCCAGTGTCAAGCATTTGTAATATAAAGTGCCCAGTGACAAGGATTAGTAATATATAGTGTCGTGTCATGGATTTGTAATATATAGTGCCCTGTGTCAAGCATCTGTAATATGTAGTGGCCAGTGACAAGGATTTGTAATATATAGTGCCCTGTGTCAAGGATTTGTAATATATAGTGCCCAGTGAAAAGGATTAATAATATATAGTGCCCTGTGTCAAGCATTTGTAATATATAGTGCCCTGTGTCAAGGATTAGTAATACATAGTGCCCAGTGACAAGGATTTGTAATATATAGCGCCCAGTGTCAAGGATATGTAATATATAGTGCCCAGTGTCAAGGATTTGTAATATATAGTGCCCTGTGTCATGGATTTGTAATATACAGTGCCCAGTGTCAAGGATTTGTAATATAAAGTGCCCAGTGTAAAGGATTAGTAATATATAGTGCCCTGTGTCAAGGATTAGTAATATATATATAGTGCCCAGTAACAAGGATTTGTAATATAAAGTGCCCTGTGTCAATCATTTGTAATATATAGTGCCCAGTGTCAATGATTTGTAATATATAGTGCCCTGTGTCATGGGTTTGTAATATATAGTGCCCAGGGTCAAGGATTTGTAATATAAAGTGCCCAGTGTCAAGGATTAGTAATATAAAGTGCCCAGTGTCAAGGATTAGTAATATATAGTGCCCTGTGTCAAGGATTTGTAATATACAGTGCCCTGTGTCAAGGATTTGTAATATATAGTGCCCAGCGACAAGGATTTGTAATATAAAGTGCCCTGTGTCAACCATTTGTAATATATAGTGCCCAGTGTCAAGGATTAGTAATATATAGTGCCCTGTGTTATGGATTTGTAATATATAGTGCCCTGTGTCAAGGATTTGTAATATAAAGTGCCCAGTGTCAAGGATTTGTAATATAAAGAGCCCAGTGACAAGGATTTGTAATCTACAGTGCCCTGTGTTAAGGATTTGTAATATAAAGTGCCCAGTGACAAGGATTAGTAATATATAGTGCCCTGTGTCATGGATTTGTAATATATAGTGCCCTGTGTCAGGAGAGGATTTCCCTGCTGTCAGCTAGAACACTGACGTCAGTGAGAGGGGAGGGAGGGGAGAACTTTGTAAGCAGTTATCTCTCAAACCATAAGGGTTTGAGAGATACCGCTGGGGGCATTTTTCTTCTTTTTTTAATGGCTACAAAATAGGGATTAGTAATTTTGAAGTATTACGATCCCTTTAACACATCCTGATGCTGTAAATAGTGAGACATCTCACTGTGTGTGAGGAAAGGGCGGTACATGCGCTCTGATCCTTTCTCCTGTCCTGGAAGTGGCTGCTCTCTTGCCTGATACTTTGATAAAGCGCCTTGGTTTCCCCCACTCTGAATCGCTCCTTCCCGGGCAGGTATAACTGCTCAGACTGGGGAGAGTTAATCCTGATTCTGGGCAAGAGGGAGGGGAATCACCCCTGTTTTTATTATTTTTTTTGTAATGGGTTTCCTAAAATCCAGCATATGTGTGTGATGCAAGGTGAGAGGTTAGCAAACACGAGGTGTGTGTATGTCTGTAGCATGTGTGTGTCTGTGGTGTAGGAGTGAGTGGCAGCCATTTTGTTTTTTTCCTCAGTTGGATAGTGGTCGGCAAGCTGGATAGTGGGGGCGGGCCAACTCCCTGCATGATTTTCAGAGCACTAGCAGGGGCCTTTGGCCCCTGCAACTCCTGTGAAAATCACAGCCCCATTGAATCACCCAATGGGAGCAGTAACTCCTCCTTACTGCCGCCCCTGGGTGTGTTTTGACAGGTACAATGTCTTCTTTTATATGTATAGATATATAGCAACATTGTGATGTTCTGTTATTATGTTACATGGTAACATAATCACCCTGTTGGGGTGTACTGGGCGAGGTACCTGTGTATGAGATGCTGTGAGATCAGTCCATGTGTCTGATGTCCGTGTGTCTGATGTCTATGGGGACAGAAACTCCTCATTACAAATCCTACCTGTAGACGCTCCCCGGACTCGAACACTAGGCTCCCATCACAGAGATAAGGCCCCTCGTCTTCCTAGCAGAGACCAGAAGATCTCTTATAAGAATAAGACAACCTGCGGGCTAATAGCCCAATCTATGTTCTCTGTCTAAGAGCAGAGGACAAAGTGCTCACCCATCTAACGCTAATTTACTAAACTCTGGAAATCTGTTCTCAGTGCCCTGGAGATCCCTCTTCATATCTGGGCAAATCAGCACTGGACTGACTCTGGGATGATTTACATATTAACCCATGATGTTCTCCAGAATGCAGATCCTAGGACTGCGGGATGTAACCTTTAGCTCTCTATCTGTGGAGGATACAACCTCATTGTTCACAAGCTAGCTGCTGTCCTTTCTGTACACCTTATAAATTGTACATAAACACAGACAAGCAGGACTTCTCACCCTGCCATTCTGTATTACATAGCTATATCTGTACTTGTACACATACACAACATCTCCCTCTGCCTTTATGTATAATTTTGATACATCAATGCTTGTACAGACAAGAAGGACTTCTTCCTCTGCATTTCTGTACAGGCTAGATCAGGGTGACCAACCTCACCTTTAACCAGGGCACATATGAAAATTGCCTACTGCAGGGCTGCTTTGATTTCAGTGCAGTACTGAAATATGTCTATTTCCCATGTGTCCCCAGTAAAAGGTGAGGTCTGGTCACCCTAGATTAGATATATCTGTACTTGTACACACACACACACACACACACACACACACACAGGACTTTTTCCGCTGCCTTTCTGTACGTGTTAGATATAAGATTGGTTGTACACACACACACAAGCAGGACTTCTCCCTCTGCCATTTCGTATAACTTAACGATAGCAGTCACTTCATACATACACATACAAGCAGGACTTCTCCCTCTGGGTGAAATTAAGCCAACACATAAAGTAACGAAGCAATTCATTGGTGCAGATCATACAGTAGAAAAGACTGCACTCTTTCAGCCCTGGAATCTGGCGCTAGACACTGAGATTTGGTTAAAAGGCTGACAATTCCCAGTGACACATCTAGTATCTAAGAGGATAAATTAGGCAAAATCTCTATGAATCTTCCTGCTAAATAACATTCATAAAGTGACACAGGATCAGAGGGGTCTCTGGTGGGTTTAGGTAATATGAGGATATCGTCTGGTTTATCACCTCTGGGTAAATATAAAAATGAAAGGTTTTATTTTGGTGTAACATTCATAAAACTGTAGATAATTATTCTTTACATATTTTACTAGTGACTACACAGGAACATGGGTAAGACTTGGGGTTACAGATTGGGCTGTTACCCCGCAGGGTGTCTGATTCTTATAAGAGATCTTCTGGGCTCTGCGAGGAAGAAGAGGGGCCTTTCGTCTGTGCTGGGAGCCAAGTGCTGGGGTTCGGGGAGAGGCTGCAGGTAAAGGGAGAATATAGAACTGCGGACTCACTGAGGAGCAGTAAAAACAAGCGACTTTCTAGGAGCGAGTGACCTTAAGGTGCTCACCCCCAGGAATGTCAAAATGATGACCATGGAGGTCCAGCATCACCTGGAGGAAAGAGGACAAAGTATGGGGGGATGCTTGGCCTCCATGGTTGGCTGGAAAGGTGTGGATATGTGGCTTTCACACCTGGGCAGGTAGGGCGGTATAAAGGTGAGGCCTCACCATTACTAACTTTTTGTCAGCTTGTGTTTCCCACCCTTCCTAAGCAGGTTTCCGTGCCGCTGGAGGGCGACCAGACAGGAAAATACCATGGAAGTCAAAGGGAGAAGATGAAGGCGGACTAAAGTGGGGGAGGGGCAGCAGTGTGGCCTAGCTGGGAAATGACGCTGTGGTCAGGCTCGGCGAGGGCAGGAAGGGCGCAGGCCTAGCCACTTGGTTGGTTGGGGTACTGCAGCAGGCACTGACTCCGTGGTCAGGCTCGGCAATGGCAGGATTGGCGCAGGCCTAGCCACTTGGTTGGTTGGGGTACTGCAGCAGGCACTGACTCTGTGGTCAGGCTCGGCAATGGCAGGAATGGCGAAGGCCTAGCCACTTGGTTGGTTGGGGTACTGCAGCAGGCACTGACTCTGTGGTCAGGCATGCTGGAGTGCCAGAAGGAAGGGGGTTAGTGCCAGGATGCACAGGTCCAGCATGGAGTCCAGAAGATGTTTTGGGGATGCCCCTTGGACCCCCCTGCAATAGCAGCTGGTTTTGGGGGTAGCTCAGCTGCTTTCAATGGGGGGGAGTGTGGAAGGTTGGAGACATCCGGCCTGCCTTCCCCAGGTACGGACGGTTGAGGTGGACCATCAGTGAGGGCAACCAGATGCAGGCGAGATCCGGCTGCGGGGTGGTTAAGCGCAGGCATGGCTTGGCCACCAACCCTTGGCTGGGAAGGGGAATGTCGCATTGGGTTCTGTGCTGCGCACAGGTTTGTTTAGTCTGTAATGTGAGGAAAATAAAAGATTTTAATGTTGCCAAAATAATTGTGTGTGTGTTGTTTTTCAATGGTGGGTAAAGAGTAACTATATGGCTGAGCACCTTAAACCCTTGGGGACCTTTCCAGTATACAGGGGGTTAATACAGGTACACAGTTTTAGTGGGATTTGGCCTCTGCACTTCCCCCGGGCGCTGGCACCATTCATTTCTATTTTTATTTATTTTCCTTTCACTGAAACCACAGAGCGAACCTCGGGACCTCGTACAGGGAAGTGAATCCGCTCCTCCAGCAAGTTTGCACTTAAATCAGCACTTTATTCACTTGGGGTCAGAAAAGCAGAAATACCAAAAATTCCTGGAAGACAAAACTCCACCTCAAACAAGCATTAATATAAATATATTTCCTCCTAATTATATTTATTTATTTTAGTATGTTTTACCATATTTCTTGTATTATATTGCCATTTACATCTATGTACTATGGATCTATATCATTGTCTCTCATATACACCCCCCCACCACAAAACACACACACCTTCACATCATACACACGTGCACACAATACACTTTCACATCATACACACACACACACGCAACACACACTCTTTACTCTATATGCAAAATGCAGTATGAAATACGCAAAATACTTTATAAAAAACACTGTACACAAAAGCTATACACAAAACCCTGTGCGCAAAATGCAACACGTAATACAATATACACAAACTGCTATAAGCAAAATTCTATACAAAAAACACTATATGCAAATAGCAAAACACTATACTCACAATACAGTACACAAAATTCTATATGCAATGCATAGTACAAAGTACACAAAACAGTATACATAAAACGCTTGATGCAATATGCAAGGACGCTATACGCAAAAAGCTATGATGCGCAAGATGCTTTCTGTAATATACAAGACGCTATTTTATAAAACTGTATGCAAAATGCTACAAGCTCACGCACATATAGTAACATAGTAACATAGTAAATTGGGTTGAATAAAGGCACAAGTCCATCGAGTTCAACCTTTGCCTCATAACCCAGAGAAATGAGGATTATATAGCTTTCCTGCTACCAAATAATTTAGTCTTTATCAGACCTTCCTGATCTGCCTACTGATAAACAGTATAACCCTGTATGTTCCCATTTGAAAAGAAAATATCTAATCTTCTCTTAAATGTATCCATTGTATCTGCCATTACCATATCCTTGGGAAAGGAATTCCATACTCTAACAGGCCTTACTGTAAAAAACCCCTTCCTCTGCTTGAAGTTTAAACCTCCTTTCCTCTAATCTCAAGGGGTGTCCCCTGGTCACCTGATCAGGCCTTGGAATAAATAGCTCACCACAGAGATCCTTGTATTGACCTCTCATATACTTGTACAATGTGATAAGGTCTCCTCTTAGTCGTCTTTTCTCTAGAGTAAATAAACCAAGTTTGTTTAGTCGTTCCTCATACGTCAAGTCCTCCATTCCTTTATTTAATTTTGTTGCTCTCCGCTGTACCCTCTCTAGTTCTAGTATATCCTTTTTCAGAACTGGTGCCAAAAATTGCATTGCATACTCAAGGTGAGGTCTTACCAGTGATTTGTATAATGGCAAAATAACATTATCCACTCTTGCTTCGATACCTCTTTTTATACAAGACAGGACTTTGTTTGCCTTTGCTACTGCTGTTTGACACTGGTCACTGTTTCCAAGTTTGTAGTTGACAAGGATACCCAGGTCTTTCTCTAGCAAGGAGTCACCTAAAATTATTCCATTAAGTTCATAAGTATCCTTGGGATTGTTTCCTCCCAAATGCATGACTTTACACTTCCCCACATTAAACTTCATATTCCACATGTTTGCCCAATCTGACATTGTACGTAAGTCCCTCTGTACAGAGCAAATATCCTGTTCTGAATTAATTACCCTGCATAATTTAGTATCATCTGCAAATAATGATAATTTGCATTCTATATCTATTTCCAAGTAATTTATAAACATGTTAAAAGCATCGGACCTAATACTAAGCTGACCATACCTCACCTTTAAAAAGGGACACATAGGAAATACGCATATTTCAGGAGTGCACCAAAATCAAAGCAACCCTGTAGTATGCATTTTTCATGTGTGTCCCTTTTTAAAGGTGAGGTATGGTCAGCCTTCCTAATACTGACCCCTGAGGTACTCCACTCTCCACTTTAACTGTACTGGAGAATTTTCCATTTACAACCACACACTGTTCCCTATCCTCCAACCAGTTTTGTATCCAATTGTAAAGGTCATCTCCTAGCCCCAATTTCCTTATTTTATACCCCAGCCTTCTGTGTGGCACTGTATCAAATGCCTTTGCAAAATCTACATATACTACATCTACTGTCTTGCCATTATCTAGGTTGCTATTTACTTCTTCACAGAAGCTGAAACCATAAGTTTGGCAGGATCTAAACCATGTTGATTCCTGTAATTTCTAGTGTTGCCAGTTCTGAGCAATCCTCATCCACATCTTCCACACAATCTCACAAATCTGTTGGACTGAGTCAACTCAGAACTGGCCTTCCTCTTCCTGTGCCCACTACCTCCCCTCCTTACTGTTACCCAGCTGCCTACCTGTCGCTCCTCATCTACAACTCCACCCTCTTCACCACTAACCCCGCATACTACCTGTCCCTCCTCATCTACAACTCCCCCCTCTTCACCATTAACCCCACATACTACCTGTCCCTCCTCATCTACAACTCCCCCCTCTTCACCACTAACCCCACATACTACCTGTCCCTCCTCATCTACAACTCCACCCTCTTCACCACTAACCCCACATACTACCTGTCCCTCCTCATCTACAACTCCCCCCTCTTCACCACTAACCCCACAAACTACCTGCTTTGTGAGTTCTAAACTCCTTTCCAGGTTTCCAATGTCTCGCAATGTTGCAATATTTGTTTCCAAATCCAATATCTTAGATTCTAGAAAGATAATATTCTCACACTTGGCACAGCGGTATGACCCCTGGAACGATTACTCCAAGTGTTGAAACATGTGACAAGATGTGCACTGTGTGAGCCAATTCAAACAGATTTATACTGTCCTTTAATGCTCACTCTAAGGTACAGTAAACCAGATGTAAATGTGAATGTAGTAAATCCCTTGAAATTCCCTTCACCACAGATCTCTGCTGATTTCCAGCTCCTACTTCTCTTCTAACTCCAGATTCTTTCCAATGCCACCTGTCTGCAGTCCACTTAGATACGAGCCACAAAGAGCACACTCAGCTGAGCCTAGGGCATGTATATAACGTAGCACTACAGCCAGGTGACTTCCCTTAGCAATCACTCTTATTCACTCAGGAGTAGAGAAAAACACAGTAAACACAATAACTGGATTTTTAACCCTTGAAATACCCACACAAAATGAATATACTTTTTTTTAACACTTAATAAAACACCAAACACACTCACATGTACTTTTTTTTACCAGTTTCTTTCAAACTTCACTTGTTTGCAGTCCACTTAAATGAAGCATATGCTCTCACACGCTCACTCACATACAGTCTCCCACGCTCACTCACATTCACAGATGGAGAGTTGTGTGACGCAGTGCTTTGCAATGTGTTGTACACCGTTTTGTAATTAAAAGGGTTAGGCACTGAAAATTCAACCATCCAGTCATTAAAGGGACAGTAATGTCCCAGAAAAATTTTGCATGTTGTAGTCCTTAAAAAGTTGAACAAAGTGCAAAAAAAAACATATCTCTCAAACCGCTATGATTTGAGAGATATCTGCATTTAAAGTTTGATGTTTCCTGCTGTCATGGAATGGTCTGCACGGTGTGCCTGGTTTGCAAGTACACTTGTTAGACCATTGCAGTGAAGTCATTCGTTGTAAATAACGCGATTGCGGCTCTGCTGAAGAGCCTCCATGTCGGTCGACACAGATCTCCTGCTGACAGCTTTACAGCTGACAGCGGGAAACATCAAACTTTAAAAGCAGATATCTCTCAAATCATAGCGGTTTGAGGCATACGGGTTTTTTTTGCACTTTGTTCAACTTTTTAAGGACTGCAACATGCAGTGTTTTTTCTGGGACAATACTGTCCCTTTAAGAACATTCTCTACTATCTGGATTTACCTGGATGTCAGGGAACATAATCCTGCACATTAATCTATTTACATTGTTTAACTCTATCACTAGTAGTGATGAGCGAGCACCCCAATGCTCGGATGTTCGGGTGCTCTGACCGAGCACCCCCTGAGGCTCGAGTGCTCGGCCGAGCACCCGAGCCCCATTGAAGTCAATGGGAGGACTCGAGCATTACACCAGGCACCCCCTGCTCTGATGAGGGGAGGGTGCCTGGTCCATAGGAAAAGGGCAGAAAAAGATGGAAACACTACAGAAATGGTTCAGGGACAGCATAGGGAGGATGTCTGGATGCACCTTGGACTCCAACATCGCTGCTGGGAACGATCTTTCGCCCGTAGTACGCCATTTTTACAGACTGACCGTAAAACACACAAAAAGGAAAATAAAAACGACTTTAGGCGAAAAATTGTTACCAAACAGTATTTGCTGTATATTTACTTGTATATCATCTGCAAATTCTCCCAAAAATTTCATCGATTTTCTGAAGTGAGGCCATGATTAAGAGGGAAACGTGCGCAGAGGCAAATTATCCCAAAAATTTCCTTGATTTTCAGAACTGAGGCCATGATTAAGAGGGAAACGTGCGCAGAGGCAAATTCTCCCAAAAATTTCCTTGATTTTCAGAACTGAGGCCATGATTAAGAGGGAAACGTGCGCTGAGCTGACCATCTAAAACATTATGGGTGAGGGTCTGCTGCAGAGCTGACCATCCTAAACATTATATGCGAAGGCCCGCTAGTGAGCTGACGCTATAAAACATTATATGAGAGGGCCCGCTAGAGAGCTGACCCAATAAAACATTATATGAGAAGGCCCGCTGGTGAGCTGACCTATATAAAAATTGGCAAACAGGGCCCGCTGGTGAGCTGGCCCTATATAAAAATTATATCACAGGGCCCGCTGGTGAGCTGGCCCTATATAAAAATTATATCCCAGGGCATATGGAAGAGGAGGAGGAGGATGAGAAGATTAAGAGTCAACCATATACCCGTTTTTTGGGTGGAAGGGGTGAATGGGAATACAGAGTATTCCCATCATTGTAAATAACATATATAAAGTGAGTTTATGTTCCCCCGGGGCTTTCCTCCAGTGGAGTGGAGAAGTCAGGGGAAATCCAGGCCTTGTTCATTTTTATAAGTGTCAACCTATCAGCATTGTCGGTGGAAAGGCGGATACGCTTATCTGTTATGATGCCACCAGCAGCACTAAATACCCGCTCAGACAGAACGCTGGCGGCAGGGCAGGCCAGCACCTCCAAGGCGTAGAGTGCCAGTTCATACCACGTGTCCAGCTTGGACACCCAGTAGTTGTAAGGCACAGAGGGATCATTGAGGACGCTGACACGGTCTGCTACGTACTCCTTCACCATCTTCCAAAACTTTTCCCTCCTTGTGACACTAGGCTGCGCATCAGGGTGAGGGTGCTGGCGGGGTGTCATGAAGGTGTCCCACGCCTTGGAGAGTGTTGCCCTGCCTTTGTCGGAACTGCTGTGTGCTCCCCTTTTCTCCCCTTCTCGGTTGGCCAAGGTAGCACGTACTCTGCCGCCAGCGTTGTCAGATGGAAAATTTTGGAGCAATTTTTCAACAAGAACCTTCTGGTATTGCACCATTTTGCTTGTCCTCTCCACCGGAGGAATGAGAGATGAGAAATTCTCTTTGTAGCGGGGGTCCAGAAGGGTGAACACCCAGTAATCCGTGTTGTCTAAAATGCGTACAACGCGTGGGTCACGGGAAAGGCAGCCTAACATAAAGTCAGCCATGTGTGCCAGAGTACCAACAGTCAAGATTTCGCTGTCCTCACCAGGAGGCTGACTCTCAATATCCTCATCCTCTTCCTCCTCTTCTGCCCACCCACGCTGAAGAGATGGAACTAAAGTTCCATGGCTACCCTCTGTAGCGGAGGCAACCGTGTCTTCCTCCTCCTCCTCCTCCTCCTCCTCCTCCTCCGCCTCCTCCAATTGTCGCTGAGAAGACGAAGTGAGGGTGCTCTGGCTATCACCTTGTGTAAGCTCTTCCTCCCCCATTTCCACCTCTTCCACATGCAAAGCGTCGGTTTTAATTGTGAGCAGCGAGCGTTTCAGTAGACACAGAAGTGGGATGGTTACACTGATAATAGCGTTATCGCCGCTCACCATCTGTGTCGATTCCTCAAAATTGCGTAAAACCTCGCAGAGGTCTGACATCCATTCCCACTCCTCACTTCTGATTACAGGAAGTTGAACGGAGAGGCGACGACCGTGTAACAGCTGGTACTCCACTACTGCCCTCTGCTGCTCACAAAGCCGGGCCAACATGTGGAAGGTGGAGTTCCAGCGCGTGCTCACGTCACACAGCAGCCGGTGAGCTGGCAATTGTAAGCGCTGCTGCAGCTTCAACAGGCCGGCCGAAGCTGTAGATGACTTACGGAAATGTGCACACACGCGGCGCACCTTGGTCAAGAGATCATGCACATTGGGGTAGGTTTTTAGAAATCGCTGCACCACTAAATTAAATACATGCGCTAGGCATGGTACGTGTGTGAGCTTGCCGAGCTCCAAAGCCGCCACCAAGTTACGCCCATTATCACACACAACCATGCCTGCTTGCAGGTTGAGTGGCGAGAGCCACTGCTCGGTCTGGTGACTAATCCCCTGCAACAGCTCTGAGGCCGTGTGCTGTTTGTCCCCAAGGCAGATCAGCTTCAGCACGGCCTGTTGACGCTTCCCCACTGCAGTGCTACACTGCTTCCAGCTACTGGCTGATGGGGGAGTGGCGGTGTGTGTAGAGAATTCGGAGGTGGAAACGGAGGAGGAGGAGCCAATAACGTAGGTGCTGGTGGAAACCCTGATGGAGGTAGGGCCCGCAATCCTCGGCGTGGGTAGCACCCGTGCCATCCCAGGGTCCGAGTCGCTCCCAGCCTCCACGACATTCACCCAGTGTGCCGTCAGGGAAATGTAGCGTCCCTGGCCACAAGCACTTGTCCATGTGTCAGTCGTTAAGTGGACCTTCCCAGTAACTGCGTTGGTCAGGGCACGGGTGATGTTACGGGACACATGGTGGTGTAATGCGGGGATGGCACACCGGGAAAAGTAGTGGCGGCTGGGGACCGCGTACCGAGGGACAGCTGCTGCCATCAGGCTGCGGAAGGACTCAGTGTCCACAAGCCTAAATGGCAGCATTTCGATGGCCAGTAATTTTGAAAGGTGTGAGGTTAGTGCTATGGCCTGTGGGTGGGTGGCTGGGTATTTTCTCTTGCGCTCAAATGCCTGGGGTAACGACATTTGGACGCTGTGCTGGGACAGGGAAGTGGATGTGGTCGCTGATGGTGCTTCAGATGCTACAGGTGCAGGGCGGGAGGTATGCGGGCCTGCGCCTTCGACAGGCGATTGGCCGGCACCGAAAACAGGGGAAGAGGAGGCAGTGGTGTGGCCTGCAGACACAGATGGGCGATCCAGGCGTTCCTCCCACTTACTACGGTGCTTGGATGCCATGTGTCGGATCATGCTGGTGGTGGTGAGGTTTCTAGTGTTCATGCCTCGGCTCATTCTGGTGTGGCACAGGTTGCAAACTACAAATCTTTTGTCGTCCGCACTTTCCTTAAAAAAACGCCATACCGCGGAACACCTACCCCTTGGCAAGGTAGATTTACGCAAGGGGGTGCTCCGTGGAACATTTGCGGGCCGGTTTGGTGCGGTCCGCCTTCTTTCTGTAGCCACACCACTGCCTCTTCCAGCCTGTTGCGGTGCTGCAGATGGCTCACCCTCAGGACTGCTGTCATCGCTCGGCTCTACACCTTCCCAGGTGGGGTCAGTCACCTCATCGTCCACCAAGTCCTCCTCCACTTCCTCACTCTGATCATCCTCCTCAAGTCTTGATCCCACCACATACTCGGTCATTGACAACTGTATAACATTCTCCTCAACAAGGTCTTGAGAAGGAAATAGTGGTTGATTTAATGGCAACTGTGTCTCATCATCATCATCATCATCCACTACTTCCTTTGACCTTAAATGCCGTTCACATCTGTCATCTTCTTGTGATTGGGTAGCCTCTAGAGGTTGTGAATCAGGGCACAAGATGTCATGTTCCTCTGCAAGCGTGCTTGGAGAGAGGGTCAAATGAAGGATTGGTGATGAGACGAGCTCATCACTATATCCCAGTGTGGGATCACTTCTTTGACCAGACCGTGTATGGTGGGAGGAAGGATGATCAGAGTGAGGATTATGTTGACCAGACTCTTGGCTACTGAGAGTGGACTTGGTGGAAGACAGGGTGGTGCTTAACCGACTGGAAGCAGTATCAGCTGTCATCCAACCGACCACCTGTTCGCACTGGTCGGACCTCGAGAGTGATGTCCTGCGACGCCCTGTGAAATCAGACATGAAGCTAGGTATGGTGGATGTCTTTCTTTCTTGTGCTCTGGCACCAGGCACAGTTTCTCCGCGTCCTGACCCGCGCCCTGAACTTTCAGGATCACGTCCACTTCCCCGTCCCTTTTTACCCGCCTTCTTCATCTTACACGATATATATGACTTTAATATATATGAGTTTGAAAACTTAACAGTATTTCTTACTATTCTGCAACTCTGCAGAGTACACAGAATAGGCTGCTAAACTGCGGTGACACACACTGAATGGAATAAGTGACTTTAATATTTGAGTTTGAAAAATTAACAGTATTTCTTACTATTCTGCAACTCTGCAGAGTACACAGAATAGGCTGCTAAACTGCGGTGACACACACTGAATGGAATAAGTGACTTTAATATTTGAGTTTGAAAAATTAACAGTATTTCTTACTATTCTGCAACTCTGCAGAGTACACAGAATAGGCTGCTAAACTGCGGTGACACACACTGAATGGAATAAGTGACTTTAATATTTGAGTTTGAAAAATTAACAGTATTTCTTACTATTCTGCAACTCTGCAGAGTACACAGAATAGGCTGTTAAACGGCGTTGAAACACACTGAATGGAATATGTGACTTTAATATTTGAGTTTGAAAACTTAACAGTATTTCTTATAATTCTGGAACTGTACAGAGTACACAGAATAGGCTGTTAAACGGCGGTGAAAGACACTGAATGGAATATGTGACTTTAATATTTGAGTTTGAAAACTTAACAGTATTTCTTATAATTCTGCAACTCTGCAGAGTACACAGAATAGGCTGTTAAACGGCGGTGAAAGACACTGAATGGAATATGTGACTTTGATATTTGAGTTTGAAAAATTAACAGTATTTCTTACTATTCTGCAACTCTGCAGAGTACACAGAATAGGCTGTTAAACGGCGTTGAAACACACTGAATGGAATATGTGACTTTAATATTTGAGTTTGAAAACTTAACAGTATTTCTTATAATTCTGCAACTGTACAGAGTACACAGAATAGGCTGTTAAACGGCGGTGAAAGACACTGAATGGAATATGTGACTTTAATATTTGAGTTTGAAAACTTAACAGTATTTCTTATAATTCTGGAACTGTACAGAGTACACAGAATGTGCTGTTAAACGGCGGTGAAAGACACTGAATGGAATATGTGACTTTAATATTTGAGTTTGAAAACTTAACAGTATTTCTTATAATTCTGCAACTGTACAGAGTACACAGAATAGGCTGTTAAACGGCGGTGAAAGACACTGAATGGAATATGTGACTTTAATATTTGAGTTTGAAAACTTAACAGTATTTCTTATAATTCTGCAACTCTGCAGAGTACACAGAATAGGCTGTTAAACGGCGGTGAAAGACACTGAATGGAATATGTGACTTTGATATTTTAGTTTGAAGACTTAACAGTATTTCTTCCTATTCTGCAACTCTGCACAGTACACAGAATGTGCTGCTACACTGCGGCGAAGCACACTGAATGGAATATGTGACTTTGATATTTGAGTTTGAAAACTTAACAGTATTTCTTATAATTCTGGAACTGTACAGAGTACACAGAATAGGCTGTTAAACGGCGGTGAAAGACACTGAATGGAATATGTGACTTTAATATTTGAGTTTGAAAACTTAACAGTATTTCTTATAATTCTGGAACTGTACAGAGTACACAGAATAGGCTGTTAAACGGCGGTGAAAGACACTGAATGGAATATGTGACTTTAATATTTGAGTTTGAAAACTTAACAGTATTTCTTATAATTCTGCAACTGTACAGAGTACACAGAATAGGCTGTTAAACGGCGGTGAAAGACACTGAATGGAATATGTGACTTTAATATTTGAGTTTGAAAACTTAACAGTATTTCTTATAATTCTGCAACTCTGCAGAGTACACAGAATAGGCTGTTAAACGGCGGTGAAAGACACTGAATGGAATATGTGACTTTGATATTTTAGTTTGAAGACTTAACAGTATTTCTTCCTATTCTGCAACTCTGCACAGTACACAGAATGTGCTGCTACACTGCGGCGAAGCACACTGAATGGAATATGTGACTTTGATATTTGAGTTTGAAAACTTAACAGTATTTCTTATAATTCTGGAACTGTACAGAGTACACAGAATAGGCTGTTAAACGGCGGTGAAAGACACTGAATGGAATATGTGACTTTAATATTTGAGTTTGAAAACTTAACAGTATTTCTTATAATTCTGGAACTGTACAGAGTACACAGAATAAGCTGTTAAACGGCGGTGAAAGACACTGAATGGAATATGTGACTTTAATATTTGAGTTTGAAAACTTAACAGTATTTCTTATAATTCTGCAACTGTACAGAGTACACAGAATAGGCTGTTAAACGGCGGTGAAAGACACTGAATGGAATATGTGACTTTAATATTTGAGTTTGAAAACTTAACAGTATTTCTTATAATTCTGCAACTCTGCAGAGTACACAGAATAGGCTGTTAAACGGCGGTGAAAGACACTGAATGGAATATGTGACTTTGATATTTTAGTTTGAAGACTTAACAGTATTTCTTCCTATTCTGCAACTCTGCACAGTACACAGAATGTGCTGCTACACTGCGGCGAAGCACACTGAATGGAATATGTGACTTTGATATTTGAGTTTGAAAACTTAACAGTATTTCTTATAATTCTGGAACTGTACAGAGTACACAGAATAGGCTGTTAAACGGCGGTGAAAGACACTGAATGGAATATGTGACTTTAATATTTGAGTTTGAAAACTTAACAGTATTTCTTATAATTCTGCAACTGTACAGAGTACACAGAATAGGCTGTTAAACGGCGGTGAAAGACACTGAATGGAATATGTGACTTTAATATTTGAGTTTGAAAACTTAACAGTATTTCTTATAATTCTGCAACTCTGCAGAGTACACAGAATAGGCTGTTAAACGGCGGTGAAAGACACTGAATGGAATATGTGACTTTGATATTTTAGTTTGAAGACTTAACAGTATTTCTTCCTATTCTGCAACTCTGCACAGTACACAGAATGTGCTGCTACACTGCGGCGAAGCACACTGAATGGAATATGTGACTTTGATATTTTAGTTTGAAGACTTAACAGTATTTCTTCCTATTCTGCAACTCTGCACAGTACACAGAATGTGCTGCTAAACTGCGGCGAAGCACACTGAATGGAATATGTGACTTTGATATTTGAGTTTGAAGACTTAACAGTATTTCTTCCTATTCTGCAACTCTGCACAGTACACAGAATGTGCTGCTACACTGCGGCGAAGCACACTGAATGGAATATGTGACTTTGATATTTTAGTTTGAAGACTTAACAGTATTTCTTCCTATTCTGCAACTCTGCACAGTACACAGAATGTGCTGCTAAACTGCGGCGAAGCACACTGAATGGAATATGTGACTTTGATATTTGAGTTTGAAGACTTAACAGTATTTCTTCCTATTCTGCAACTCTGCACAGTACTCAGAATGTGCTGCTAAACTGCGGCGACGCACACTGAATGGAATACGTGACTTTGATATTTTAGTTTGAAGACTTAACAGAATGTGCTCTAATCTGCAACTTTGCACACTAAACAGAATGTGCTCTAATCTGCAACTTTGCACACTAAACAGAATGTGCTCTAATCTGCAACTTTGCACACTAAACAGAATGTGCTCTAATCTGCAACTGTGCACACTAAACAGAATGTGCTCTAATCTGCAACTTTGCACACTAAACAGAATATATATATATTTTTTTTTTTTTTTTTGTTTTTTTCCCCCCACACCAAATAACCTGCTGCCCCCACACACAGTAGTCCTAAAAAGGACTTTTGGTTCTTTTTTTTTCACAATTTTTGTTTTTTTCCTCCCTACACTGCCTTTCCCTTCCTATCCTCAGCTCTCCCTGGCTCAGACTGAGCCGAACTCGCTGGTCAGGTGCTATACAGCACCTGACCACGGGTTCTGGCCAGCCAATCAGTGTAATGCCAGCAGCCAACATGGCTGCTGGCATTACACCGATGTCAGAGCCTCCCTGCACGTTTATTGGCTGCGCAGCAGCCGCAAAACGTGCGGGGAGGAGACCCGAACATGGCGGGCGAGCACATGCGGTACTCGTACGAGTACCGCCATGTGCCGAGCAGAGCGATGCTCGAGCCGATCCGAGCATCGGCCGAGCATGCTCGCTCAACACTAATCACTACCAGACACATATCACATTCCATGTTTATTTAGTCATGCATACAACTGCAGGGGACTTTTGTTTATTTTCCTGTGTGTGTGTATGTGTGTATGAATGTGTGTACAGGTTTGTATTTTGTGCATTTATATGTATGTGTATATAAGTTTGTGTATGTATATGTGTGTTTGTGCATGTGTATGTATATACGTGTATGTATGTTTGTGTTTATATATGTGTTTGTTTATGTACATGTCTACTACCAATGTGGGACAGCATTGCCCGCAATGTTATGACCGTTGGACGCACGTTTGTGAAATGTAGACACACTGATAAACACAGACCTATGCAACACACAGGCAGACACATACACACAGTGAGTGGCAGAAACATGCAAAAGACATGCACACACACAGACACACCAGAGATGCACACGTGGACGCACATATGTAACAGAGATGTACACACACACACACACACACGCAACATATATGCACAGAAACACATGAGTTAAGGTATAGAGAGGCATGTCAGAGTTAAATAGCAGTGGGAAGTGTATTCATACCTGGGAACATTGACTTGTGAAGTCCCTGGAGGGGAGTCATGTGGTGCTGATGTGGAGAGACAAATGGGGCAATCTGGGTTAAAAGTGGGTGGGGCTTAATCGCGAGTAGGGACAGGGCTTAACTTAAATGTGGAAAAGTGTTAGTAATAGGCTGGGGAAGGAGGAGAAGTGGGAGGGAAATGCACGTTTACAGTGTGGCAGTCAGTAGGTTAAGTGTGAATCTGATGGCTGTCTGTCCTGTATCTTGCATGGCAAATGATGACAGTAAAGAAATAATTCAGCAATGAGAGCCTACCTTAACCCTTTAAGTGCCATTTTGTTCCACTGGTGCAGAAGCTTCCCTTCAGTGGCTGTACTACAGGTCCTGCTGAGGCCACTGGGAGTCAGGGTGAGTGACTGTGTATGTGTTTGGTGCTGTGTGAGTGGGGCATGTGTGTGTGTGTGTGTCTGTGGTGTAGGAACAAGTGGCATCCATTTTGTTTTTTTCCTCAAGTTGGATAGTGGTGGGAAGGCTTGATAGTCCTGTGAAAACCGCGACCCCATTGAATCACCCAATGGGAGAAGTAACTCCTCTTTACTGCCACCCCCGGGTGTGTGTGTCTCCTGAGGAGACATAAATTATGTAATGAGGCTTTCTCTTTTTTTTATATATATATATATATATATATATATATATATATATATATATATATATATAGAGAGAGAGAGAGAGAGAGAGAGAGAGAGAGAGATGTGTGTTTTTTTGTATGTGTATATTTGTGTGTGTGTATATGTATTTAGTTATGTGTATGTATGTATGTATGCGTTTGTTTATGTATGTGTGTGTGTATGTACTGAGAGTGAAAATATAATTTCATCTCCCTGTCTGTTTCTGTCAGGGACAGTGACACAAGGTAATAAAGATACAATGTAACGCTGTCCCTCCTTGTGGACTTCCTAAACCGAGTCGCTGTTTTACATTGTATCTTCTTTACATTGTATCGCTATCTGGGCTACCACACTTCCTGACAGAAAACTCTGGAAAAAGATACAGGAAGCTTAATGTCAGGGACATAAAACTGAAAAGAAAAAATAATAAAAACAAAAATATTACAGGCAATAAAGGCCATGAGACGTTCTCTATTATTCACTTCCAGGATATTTAAAGCCAAAATTAAAGGTTTCTGTCAGTTTGATATATTCTCTGGTGCCCTGGAAATAACAGAATAGATTTTACATGTTCCTCTTTGTGTTGAGTGGCCCCCTCGGTAGCTGCCAGGACCCAGCGGAGAGGAGGTGGGGATTGTGTCTGATTAATTGTCTCTTCTCCTGTGAACACAAACCCAATCGATTCCACAACTCACTCATCTGCTGTTTGTATAAATCACAGACAGGACTCGCCCCATAGCCTGGTCCTCATTATGTACCAAGGAAAAGAACAGGCACCGCCGGGCCGCGCTCCGCCCCGGGCCTGCAATCACAGCGCACACTGAACACCGCTTTAGTGCCAGACACATCTCCACCACACTGTGACATCTGTATCCTCCAAATGAGTGAAGTGGAACATTCACCTTAATTCAAGTTTACATGGGTGTCGTGTTCACCAAAAGTCCAGCATATGTCTAGTTTAACAAATAGTCACATTTTTATTTTTGGGCAAAGTGAAAGAGAAAATTTCCTGGTACTGCACAAAGCATCATTATCATACGAAACATCATTGAAAATATAATTAGCATATGGCACATAATTAAAACCTACATTAGCATATGGCACTATAACGGGAACCCAAGACTATGGAGAGTCCTGGGCCGTCGTATCCAGATTCTCCCTCCTGAGGTCGGCTGGAACTAGTCGAACTCTCCAGTTGAACAGGAAACCAGGGTGTCGGCCAACTTCGCAGCAGTCGCTTCTGAGTCTACACCGAGTCGAGTGTGTCGAACAGGCAAGCCGTCGACTCTCTGGAGCTAAGTCGGGCAGCAATGGACGAAGGTCGAGAAGCCAGCTGGTTGACATTGGGAACAGCTGGGCACTAATAGTGAATCGCTCTGTACGCCTTTCTTGGAATGGGAGTCAAAGGGGACTCTTTAGACCACCCAGGCAAGCACGACACACGGAGACTGCTTGCTCCAAACGAGAACACTTTATTGGCAAAACCAACGTTCTTTTATACACACTAGAAACAATTAAACAATCAAACCGGGAGGGGTCAGGGTTCCCAAGGGCTGGAGTTAGATTAGGGCCAATGGGAGAAGGAGTGACAATACTAAGCGTCACCCGACTGGTCCATTTCCCAGACTCACTGGGAACAGGGTGGAGCGTGACACACGAGATTGAGTGGCCAGACATGATGAGTTATTGCACAAAGAGGTCCCAGTGGAGGGTACAGTCTTGATGGGTCATAATACACATTTGTAAGTACAAAGACCAACGTCTACGACCGTTGGTCGAAGAGTTCGAAATAGCCCACCTTAATTGTGAACAATCAGTGTCGCAAGTTATGTGTTGTCAACCAACAGAGTCGACGCCTTGGGATCCCGTTGTTGTATGATAAGGTGTCGGTCTTCCCAGCATTCCGGTAACCCCACGCCTATGTGTCGAAAGACCAGGTTAACCCCAGGGTCAAACTAGTGTGGAAAATGCCCCGTACGACCTAGAGTTGGACACGTATGTCGCATAACCGGGGTCATTTGAGGTCGTGACTGCTCCCACAGTCCTAAGTGTTCCGGAATCCATCCCAGTTGATAACAGTCTATGACAAGGACGGGAATTCCCTTCCATTCAAAGTAACGGCGCATGGCCCTCTACAGGCACATCACTGGTACTGCGCGGTTACCTTCATTAGCATCCATTTGCATATGACATGTCACAGGTAGTGTAATTAGCATCCATTAGTATAGGACACATGACTGGGTGTAATTATCACCTTTAGAAGTGTGCTGCAGGATAAAATGACACATAGGCTATTTTTAATTAAGTTTTTGTATTTTTAAACTTGTGAGCGTTTCACTTTAAAATAGAACTAGCGCCTCCACACATCAACCCCCACGTACCTTACTATTACCAACAAATCCTAGTGGCCCCTATGAGTTGTGCCCTTGTGTATTGGTTCACTTAGTCACTTAGACTCCTCCCTCCACAGTAATAACACCCCCACCGCTTGTCCCTGTGGGGAGAGATCTGGGGTGCAGATTCCCATCCAGGACAAGACAAGCCCACCCACTTGGATATAACATCCAGAACAGACTGAAGAGGTTATCTCTAGAACCAAGAGAGAAGGGATTCATAAGGGCCAGTAGGATTTTCTATCCACGGTAAGGTAAACAGGGAGTTTAGCTTTAGGAGCCGGTAGGTCTCCTTTAACTGATTCCGGGGGAAGATGGTGCAGATCACTGGAATGCAATACTGTACTGGGGAGGTATCACAGGGAAATACAGTATGTGTCACTGTGTCACTAATTCACAGTGAGGTGCGTGAGTAATTGTGACAGAGTTGTTCCTAGTTATTAAACAGTGACACAATAGTGACCATTAGTGACAAATCTACCAAATATCTCCTGAGATACAGAGACAGCATGGGGAACACAGCAAGCGGTTTAGCTCAGAAGAATTAAAGGGATAGTAATACTTCATTTTAACTTTGTTTTATTTTGTAGGCATTAAAAAAACATGAAGAACGATATAAGTCTTATCTCTCAAACCTTTATGGTTTAAGAGATATTCACAAGCAAAGTATCCCCCCTCTATTCAACCAGATCAGAAGGGAGGTGCCCAGGTAGACTGCAGAGAGGGACAATCTTCAATTAAGATAAGGGAAAAAACCTGAAAAACTTGTCAAGGGGGGCAGGGCTTTCATTGTTCTCATAGGAAGAAGATTGTCCCCTTCTGTTATCTGTCTGGTCTATGGACTGCATTACACATCTGAGAAGAGATCGCTTACACTAGGTAAAAGGGGGGCAGGGATTTCATTGTTCTCATAGGAAGAAGATTGTCCCCTGCTGTTATCTGTCTGGTCTATGGACTGGATTCCACATCTGAGAAGAGATGGCTTACACTAGGTAAAAGGGGCGGGAGGGGAAACTTTGTTTGTGAATATCTCTCAAACCATAAAGGTCTGAGAGATAATACTTATATCGTTCTTCATGTTTTTTTAATGCCTACAAAATAAAATAAAGTTAAAACGAAGTATTACTATCCCTTTAAAGACTATCAAGTCTGTTTGTATTGACAGTAATATACAGGAAAGATACTATTCAGCGGAGGGTTGATACACACGACCCTGTACTTCCCCAATCTTAGATAGATTATTTACGAATTGCAACTAGTTAGCAGCATGTCTGTATAATAATGATACATACGGACAATTCACAGTCTATATTTTATTCCAGTAATCTGTCAATTTTTAGCAACACTTTGATACATTGATACAAAAGATAATAGCACAACATTAAATCCAACCTAGGCCGCCAGATTCACAGTGAACCACTGAAAGGAGACTTTGTAGTGACATGTTGATACATCTGTACATTTCCCAGTCTGAAATGGGGATGTATTTGTGACTTGTTAGTAATGTTTCGTTATGAGAATGATGCAGGTTTCATAGACGCTATTAAAGGACTCTGGGTATGTTGTGACCTTGTAGTGACACTTCATACATAAACTCCATGGTGTTTTGTCTGTTTACAATATAAACCAGTAACAATTATAACTAGTTAGAGGATGCACAGCTTATATTCAGCAATGAGACCACCATGCCAGCTTTCAAATGACTGAGTATACCAGGTCAGGTTTACACCCTTAGTCCCATCCATGGTCACATCTCCATACCCAACCCATGGTCACATCTTCCTGCCTCATCCACGCTCACACCTCCCTGCCTCATCCACGCTCACAACTCCATGTCTTATCCATGCTCACACCTCCCTGCCTCATCCAGGCTCACAACTCCATGCTTCATCCACGCTCACACCTCCCTGCCTCCCCCATGGTCATACCTCCATACCTCACCCACATCTCCATGCCTTGCCCATGGGTCACACCTCCATGCCTCACCCATGGGTCACACCTCCATGCCTCACTCATGGGTCACATCTCCATGCCTCGACCATGGTCACTCCTCCCTGCCTCGCCCATGGTCACTCCTCCCTGCCTCACCCATAGTCACACCTCCCTGCCTCTCCCATGGTCTCACCTGCCTGCCTTGTCCATGGTCTCACCTCCATCCCTGCCTCATCCATGGTCACACCTCCCTGCCTCATCCATGGCCACACCTCCATTCCTCTGCCACGGTCACCCCTCTCCCATAATCACACCTCCCCATAGTCACACCTCTGCCACATTCACCCCTCCCCCATAGTCACACCTCCATGCCTCCCCCACAGTCACACCTCCCCCATAGTCACACCTTCCTGCCTCATCCACGGCCACACCTCCATGCCTCCCCCACGGTCACACCTCCCCCCATAGTCACACCTCCCTGCCACATCCACGGCCACACCTCCATGCCTCCCTCATGGTCACACCTCCCCCATGGTCACACCTCCATGCCTCATCCATGGCCACACCTCCATTCCTTTGCCATGGTCGCCCCTCTCCCATAGTCACACCTCCCCGTAGTCACACCTCTGCCACATTCACCCCTCCCCCATAGTCACACCTCCATGCCTCCCCCACAGTCACACCTCCCCCATAGTCACACCTCCCTGCCTCATCCACGGCCACACATCCATGCCTCCCTCACGGTCACACCTCCCCCACAGTCACACCTCCATGCCTGTCTCATGGTCACACCTCCCTGCCTCCCCCATGGCCACACCTCCATGCCTCGCCCATGGGTAACACCTCACTGCCTCATCTATGGTCTCACCTCCCTGGCTCGTTCATGGTCTCACCTCCATCCCTGCCTCATCCATGGCCACACCTCCATTCCTCCACCATGGTCACCCCTCCCCATAGTCACACCTCCCTACCTCATCCACAGCCACACCTCCATGCCTCCCCCATGGTCACACCTCCCCCATAGTCACACCTCCCTGCCTCATCCACGGCCACACCTCCATGCCTCCCCCAGGGTCACACCTCCCCCATAGTCACACCTCCCTGCCACATCCACGGCCACACCTCCATGCCTCCACCACGGTCACACCTCCCCCATGGTCACACCTCCATGCCTCATCCACGGCTACACCTCCATGCCTCCCCCACGGTCACGCCTCCCCCACGGTCACACCTCCATGCCTCTCTCATGGTCATGCCTCACCCATGCTCACACCTCCATGCCTCATCCATGGTCACACCTCCCTGCCTCATCCACGGCCACACCTCCATGCCTCCCCCAGGGTCACACCTCCCCCATAGTCACACCTCCCTGCCACATCCACGGCCACACCTCCATGCCTCCACCACGGTCACACCTCCCCCATGGTCACACCTCCATGCCTCATCCACGGCTACACCTCCATGCCTCCCCCACGGTCACGCCTCCCCCACGGTCACACCTCCATGCCTCTCTCATGGTCATGCCTCACCCATGCTCACACCTCCATGCCTCATCCATGGTCACACCTCCCTGCCTCATCCACGGCCACACCTCCATGCCTCCCCCAGGGTCACACCTCCATGCCTCGCCCATGGGTCACATCTCACTGCCTCATCTATGGTCTCACCTCCCTGCCTCGTTCATGGTCTCACCTCCATCCCTGCCTCATCCATGGTCACACCTCCCTGCCTCATCCATGGCCACACCTCCATTCCTTCGCCATGGTCACCCCCCGCCCATAGTCACACCTCCCTGCCTCATCCATAGCCACACCCCCATGCCTACCCCATGGTCACACCTCCCCCATAGTCACACCTCCCTGCCTCATCCACTGCCACACCTCCATGCCTCCCCCACGGTCACACCTCCCCCATAGTCACACCTCCCTGCCACATCCACAGCCACACCTCCATGCCTCCACCACGGTCACACCTCCCCCATAGTCACACCTCCCTGCCACATCCACAGCCACACCTCCATGTCTCCCCCACGGTCACACCTCCCCCACAGTCACACCTCCCTGCCACATCCACGGCCACACCTCCATGCCTCCCCCACGGTCACGCCTCCCCCACGGTCACACCTCCATGTCTCCCTCATGGTCATGCCTCCCCCATGGCCACACCTCTCTGGGGACATATTGATCCCTTACTGCAGGGCCACAGATTAACTGGTACAGTGCTAGTGCACAAATTAGCAACATGTGGCTACTGGATGGACTACAGCTCCCATCATCCTCAGATAGCCATCCAGAACAGCCTAGATCATGGAGAACCTGTTGCTGCTGCTGCTGGACTACAACTTAAAACATCAACAGATGGTCACTGGCTTCCTGAGGATGGTGGAAAAGGTCTCTGTCAGGATGATGATGATTTTAAACGTGTTGGACACTGCCTGGTTAAATAAATGGTGTGGGATCCCACGGACAAGGGGTCCTCTATATTGGGGACAGTCCTAAGGCAGGAGCTCTGGGGTGTTGCTTCTGGACACACACAGGCCCATGGTGACCCTCAGCAGAGCAGTTTGTGTTTGTGGCAGTGACACTATTTAATGCACTGCTCCCCAGAGTCCTCATTGTGTTTGTGGCAGTAGCACTATTTGGCGCACTGCACCCCAGCGTCCTCGTTGTGTTTGTGGCAGTGACATTATTTGGCGCACTGCACCCCAGCGTCCTTCTTGTGTTTGTGGCAGTGACATTATTTGGCGCACTGCACCCCAGAGTCCTCGTTGTGTTTGTGGCAGTGACATTATTTGGCGCACTGCTCCCCAGAGTCCTCGTTGTGTTTGTGGCAGTGATGTTATTTGGCGCACTGCACCCCCGCGTCCTCATTGTGTTTACAGTTGTGCATCTCCCAGTTGGATTTGTCACACTCCAGAATACTCTCTTCGCTCCCCGAGCAGTTCACATCATCCAGTAAAATCTTCCCAGTGCCTGAGAAAGACAAACTCTACCAGTCAGTGTCACAACCAGAACCCCAACACCCAAGATAGGGTGAACCCCAAAAACCCAAAACTCATCCAACCAACCAAAAGATTTCTGACTACTCTAAGAGTATAACACCTACCACTAAACCCCAATATCTAGAAAAACAGAATCCGTATATCTATCGTCCAGATATTATCCCGTCATACGTGTATTATAATGAGGTACAAATAGGGACAACGTTACCCCCTCAGTATATGTATCATCCAGATATTATCACTTCATACATTGCTCCATACAGAGGACACGTATCATTACTGGTCTTATCTGAGGTGATAACATTATCCTTATTTGTACCTCAGTATATGTATAATACAGATATTATCACTTCATACATTGCTCCATACAGAGGACACGTATCATTACCGGTCTTATCTGAGGGGATAACATTGTCCTTATTTGTACCTCAGTATATGTATAATACAGATATTATCACTTCATACATTGCTCCATACAGAGGACACGTATCATTACTGATCTTATCTGAGGTGATAACATTGTCCTTATTTGTACCTCAGTATATGTATAATACAGATATTATCACTTCATACATTGCTCCATACAGAGGACACGTATCATTACCGGTCTTATCTGAGGGGATAACATTGTCCTTATTTGTACCTCAGTATATGTATAATACAGATATTATCACTTCATACATTGCTTCATACAGAGGACATGTATCATTACTGGTCTTATCTGAGGAGATAACATTGTCCTTATTTGTACCTCAGTATATGTATAATACAGGTATTATCACTTCATACATTGCTCCATACAGAAGACACGTGTTATTGCTGATCTTATCTGAGGAGATAACATTGTCTTTATTTGTACCTCAGTATATGTATAATACAGATATTATCACTTCATACACTGCTCCATACAGGGGACACATATCATTACCGGTCTTATCTGAGGGGATAACATTGTCCTTATTTGTACCTCAGTATATGTATAATACAGATATTATCACTTCATACATTGCTCCATACAGAGGACACGTATCATTACTGGTCTTATCTGAGGAGATAACATTGTCCTTATTTGTACCTCAGTATATGTATAATACAGGTATTATCACTTCATACATTGCTCCATACAGAAGACACGTGTTATTACCGGTCTTATCTGAGGGGATAACATTGTCCTTATTTGTACCTCAGTATATGTATAATACAGATATTATCACTTCATACACTGCTCCATACAGAGGACACGTATCATTACTGGTCTTATCTGAGGAGATAACATTATCCTTATTTGTACCTCAGTATATGTATAATACAGATATTATCACTTCATACACTGCTCCATACAGAGGACACGTATCATTACTGGTCTTATCTGAGGTGATAACATTGTCCTTATTTGTACCTCAGTATATGTATAATACAGATATTATCACTTCATACACTGCTCCATACAGAGGACACGTATCATTACTGGTCTTATCTGAGGTGATAACATTGTCCTTATTTGTACCTCAGTATATGTATCATCCAGATATTATCACTTCATACATTGCTCCATACAGAGGACACGTATCATTACTGGTCTTATCTGAGGTGATAACATTGTCCTTATTTGTACCTCAGTATATGTATCATCCAGATATTATCACTTCATACATTGCTCCATACAGAGGACACGTATCATTACTGGTCTTATCTGAGATGATAACATTATCCTTATTTGTACCTCAGTATATATATAATACAGATATTCTTCTAAAGCAGGTGACCTTGGCTTTATAGCTGTTGGCTAGTTGGGGACAATGGGAGTCGGATACCCCTGTTCTACAGGTTAACACAGCTCATTATCAGAATAGCCGCAGGAGCACAGCAAACAAATTCTATTTCATTCCTCTCCTCAGACCTCCCCAACAACACAATAATGCAGTTAGCAGCAGTCATTTTTGTGGACCTCTTTAACGGGAATTATTGAGTACATGAGCCTCCTTAGGTGGAATTTTTAGTATGTGGAGTCATTTAGAGAGAACTGTTGAGTAGATGGACCTCTTTATAGGGAATTGTTTATTTGCACCCCCTTAGAGGGAATTGATGAGTGTGTTGACTTCTTTAGAGGGAAATTGTTGAGATCATGTGGACCTGTTTAGAAAGAATTGATGAGTATGTGGACCTACTTAGAGGGAATTGATGAGTATGTGGACCTACTTAGAGGGAATTGATGAGTATGTGTACCTACTTAGAGGGAGTTGTTGAATGTCTGGGCCTACTTAGAGGGAATTGATGAGTATGTGGACCTACTGAAAGGGAATTGATGAGTATGTGGACCTACTTAGAGGGGATTGATGAGTATGTGGATCTACTTAGAGGGAATTGTTGATTGTCTGGACCTACTTAGAGGGAATTGATGATTATCTCAGAAAACAAGAAGGAGAAGAAGGGAGCCCAATAGTGTAATATTATCTTCAACAATGATGTATGTAAAAAGTAAAGATGGATACTCACAATTATAGTGGTCAACTTAATGACTGCTGAGTAACAGACATTCAGAGAAAATGAACCCATCTCCGCTCGGGGGCAACAAGCACAAAGGATACACATAGGGTTTCCACCCAGCCGGTATTTTACCGGCAGGCCGGTAAAAAATTGGCTTCTGTCCAATGTTATGTCTATGGAGGGAATGCCATGGCCGGTATTTTTTTGAAGAAAAGGTGGCAACCCTAGATACACAGCTCAGCTCAACTTATCCAATAATATCAAAATGTATTAAAAGTGAATATTCCACAATGTTAAAAACAAAAAGATGTGTGTGTACTTTATTGGGTACTACTGGGTTCCGTACACACTACTGGTCTCCCGTCTTCTCCTTCTTGCCTTCTGTATGGTTGATCGCCTTGGGGAGAGCAATTCCTGAAGGTGCTGCCCGTGAGACAATAGGGGACTCCAGAATTGCTGTTTTGGGGCAGTTTTATTAATCCTCTTAAGCACTTTAGCTGTTTCCCATGCACGTGGAATAATAGCAACTAATTTTGTGAGTATAACTCAGTTAGGTGATTGGTGGAGGTTTCACTATCCCATCTGGTTCAACACAAGGGGCGCCTTTCTCTCCTCTCCCCTTCTGATTGCTGATGATTGTCTCGATCTCCTTAGAAGGAACTGATAATATATCTGAGTCTGACAAGTCCGCTCTATATAATTGTATATACTCATCACTGAATGTTTGTTTCATTGCTAAAGATCAGTTAAAGGAGCAGCAAACTTATTTTTATGAAAACACATATTTTATAGAGCTTTTCCTGCTGAATAAAACAAGGTCACTCCCATCGCTGTCAGATGTTTTATTCAAAATTTATATCAGTTTAAATAATCAGGAAGTGAATTTACTGTGTTTACTTCCTGATAGTTCTAACTGACAGGACGTGAATTTACTGTGTTTACTTCCTGATAGTTCTAACTGACAGGAAGTGACTTTACTGTGTTTACTTCCTGATAGTTCTGACAGGAAGTGAATTTACTGTGTTTACTTCCTGGTAGTTCTAACTGACAGGAAGTGACAGGCAGTTTCTATCACATTCTATGGAGAACTGTATGTCTCTGACTTTCCTGACTTTCCTCTCCATTAGACTCTAACAGGAAATCTAATTAGAATTTGACCACTAGAGGGCACTGCTAATGTAAAAAAACATGGGTTTAAACTGTAATAACTCTGGAAATATAAATCTCTCGGCAGTGGGAGTACCCTTATCTTACTCAATAGGAAAATCCCTACAATATAAAATTTTTCATTAAAAAAGTTTACTGCTCCTTTAAGGATTTTTGGACATATTCTTCATGATTGGCCCTGTCCCAGGGAAGTATCAGTCCCCGTGCTTTTGTTTGGACTTCACTGAGATAGAGGATTGGCGTTTCAGTGGGGGATGAGTGGGGAGGGAGATTAGAGAATTACTGGGGGTGGGTGGTGAGACAAGACAGGTAATTTGGGCGTTATCCAGTGCTGATGCTCTAGGAGGCTCATAACCCTGTATTAGACACTATGATACAGTTGGACCAGCCCTGAATTGCACCACTTTTTCTCAGTACATCAGCCTGGCTGAGTGAATGGGGGATATGTGGGTGTGGCTGGAATCCTGAGGTCTCCTCACCTCCTCCTGCAGTGAAGACCTCCACCACCTGGGAGAAGCCCAGCATCCGGCAGATGACTTTACCGTCCTTCAGATCCCAACTGTCATCACAGATAGTTCCCCACTGGCCTCCGTGACTGACCTCCACCCGACCTCGCTGCTCGCTGCCCACGATACGCACAATTCCTCCCGCTAGGAGAAACATAAGGAAATGAACCAGGCCTCAGCCTAACGCAGCAGCTACAATCAGTCGGATCTGGGACAGACCAATGGCACAACGGGACACACGGAAATTAAATATCATTGAAATGAGGATTTTAACCCCTTCAATGCTAAGAAGGTTTGAAACATTGTGAAACAATGAGTTGGAGACCTTGCTAGCATTCAAGGGTTTAACATCCAATCCTGCAGAGTCTTAGGCAAGTCACGGGGGCAGGGTAAATACAAGGTGGCACCATGGGCACTATATTGCTGTTTGGATTATCTGCCTGAAATGTGCCTGGGACGCAGAGTCCAAAGTCAGGCGTCCGAGGTCCGGAAGATAAGAGACCTTTGAGATGCTGGACCCCTAGAGGGTTTTGTCAGTGCATTACCTAGCCTGTGTGTCATTCCTATTATCTTTTATTAAATACACTACATGTCCCATCGCCCCACTTTCTTCTAGATTTAATCTCTGAAAAGCTCAAGTGGAGAGGACAATCTGCAAATGACCAAGCTTTCTACTATCATATAATCATTTCTTATACAGACATTAACTCGTTATATATTCATATTGAGTTTCTTTTGGTATGCCTCACTATATTTATATATATATATATAGAGAGAGAGAGAGATGTCGATATATATATATATATATAGAGAGAGAGAGAGAGAGAGATACATATATATATATATATAGAGAGAGAGAGAGGGGGGAGAAAGAGAGAGGGGGGAGGGGGGAGAGAGAAATAGAGAGAGATATAGAGAACGAGAAAACAGCTCCCACGAGTGGTGGGTGAGTGCAGATACAGGTGATCGTCACTGCACAACAGCAGGGAATGGGGGAGTTATAAGATAAGTGAACACTGTTCCCATAGACATGAGGGCACTGGAGACGGCGTGTAAAAGGTTCTTGTATTGACCCTGTACTGCTGCACATCTGTCCTATACAATACTTCCCGTCACATTAAACGTCTGCCTACAATTCCTAGGGTTCAGTTCAATCCATATCTCCTCTCACCTGAGTCTCCTTTTGGACCTGGGGGCCCTGGAGGTCCTGTTCAAAAAGCAGAAAAAAAATCAGTTAAAGAGTTAATCAAACCCTAGGACACAGACCATTTTTGGTTTAGAATTAAAGGGGACCTATCACAATTAAACAAGTCTGGAAATTTTGAAAGCGGTTTCAGACTCTCTATACAGTATATGTAGTTCTAAGTGGTTTCTGGTTCGTTGTCCACCCCGCTCCATGGCAGCATGTGGGTGGAGACCAACAGCATGCACCAATAAGGGGTGGCGATTTTCCCAGGAGTGGGCGGGTGGTGACAATCACTGCATTGAGTTGCCCAATTGCACAGGCAACGCCAAACACCATTCACTAGTCACCTATACGTTTTAATAGCCAATTGTTGTGCAGTAAACTAATATTTGAGCTCAGTTGTATTGGCTGGATGCTGGGCCCCTGCACCCCTGTAGTTACCCCCGTTAGAACTATTTATATCTATAGATGATAGTAATTAAGGCAGTGCAGGCACTTCCTGTCTTATCCCTACATTGAGAAAGAAAACGCTTTCAGCGCTATTACACCATAGTATGTTCATGTTAATAAATGAGATAAAATAGAGATCAAGTGAATAAAGTATAGATTTCAACAAGGAATGAGAGGCTTCTCCAGGCCTCCACAAAGACAGATTAAGGCTCCATAGAAGCCAATCTCGAGTCCAACATGTATTGCTTGTGAAACGGTGGTGCTAGTAGGTACTGGCATTGTGGGTCTAATGGAAGTACAAACACCTGTGTGGGATAGAGCAGAGGGACAGAGCAGTGGGATAGAGCAGTCTGACAGAGCAGTGGGATAGAGCAGTGGGACAGAGCAGTGGGATAGAGCAGTGGGACAGAGCAGTGGGATAGAGCAGTGGGATAGAGCAGTGGGACAGAGCAGTGGGATAGAGCAGTGGGATAGAGCAGTGGGACAGAGCAGTGGGACAGAGCAGTGGGATAGAGCAGTGGGACAGAGCAGAGGGATAGAGCAGTGGGATAGAGCAGTGGGATAGAGCAGTGGGACAGAGCAGTGGGATAGAGCAGTGGGATAGAGCAGTGGGACAGAGCAGTGGGATAGAGCAGTGGGACAGAGCAGTGGGACAGAGCAGTGGGACAGAGCAATGGGACAGAGCAGTGGGATAGAGCAGTGGGACAGAGCAGAGGGATAGAGCAGTGGGACAGTGCAGTGGGACAGAGCAGTGGGACAGAGCAGTGGGACAGAGCAGTGGGATAGAGCAGTGGGACAGAGCAGTGGGATAGAGCAGTGGGACAGAGCAGTGGGACAGAGCAGTGGGATAGAGCAGTCTGACAGAGCAGTCTGACAGAGCAGTGGGACAGAGCAGTGGGACAGAGCAGTGGGATAGAGCAGTGGGACAGAGCAGTGGGATAGAGCAGTGGGACAGAGCAGTGGGACAGAGCAGAGGGACAGAGCAGTGGGACAGAGCAGTGGGACAGAGCAGTGGGATAGAGCAGTGGGACAGAGCAGTGGGAGAGAGCAGTGGGACAGAGCAGTGGGACAGTGCAGTGGGATAGAGCAGTGGGACAGAGCAGTGGGACAGAGCAGTGGGATAGAGCAGTGGGACAGAGCAGTGGGACAGAGCAGTGGGATAGAGCAGTGGGACAGAGCAGTGGGATAGAGCAGTGGGACAGAGCAGTGGGATAGAGCAGTGGGACAGTGCAGTGGGATAGAGCAGTGGGACAGAGCAGTGGGACAGAGCAGTGGGACAGAGCAGTGGGACAGTGCAGTGGGATAGAGCAGTGCGACAGAGCAGTGGGACAGAGCAGTGGGACAGAGCAGTGGGACAGAGCAGTGGGATAGAGCAGTGGGACAGTGCAGTGGGACAGAGCAGTGGGATAGAGCAGTGGGACAGTGCAGTGGGACAGTGCAGTGGGATAGAGCAGTGGGACAGAGCAGTGGGACAGTGCAGTGGGACAGAGCAGTGGGACAGAGCAGTGGGATAGAGCAGTGGGATAGAGCAGTGGGACAGAGCAGTGGGACAGAGCAGTGGGACAGAGCAGTGGGACAGAGCAGTGGGATAGAGCAGTGGGACAGAGCAGTGGGACAGAGCAGTGGGACAGAGCAGTGGGACAGTGCAGTGGGATAGAGCAGTGCGACAGAGCAGTGGGACAGAGCAGTGGGACAGAGCAGTGGGATAGAGCAGTGGGACAGTGCAGTGGGACAGAGCAGTGGGATAGAGCAGTGGGACAGTGCAGTGGGACAGTGCAGTGGGATAGAGCAGTGGGACAGAGCAGTGGGACAGTGCAGTGGGACAGTGCAGTGGGATAGAGCAGTGGGACAGAGCAGTGGGACAGAGCAGTGGGATAGAGCAGTGGGATAGAGCAGTGGGACAGAGCAGTGGGACAGAGCAGTGGGATAGAGCAGTGGGACAGAGCAGTGGGACAGAGCAGTCTGACAGAGCAGTGGGATAGAGCAGTGGGATAGAGCAGTGGGATAGAGCAGTGGGACAGAGCAGTGGGATAGAGCAGTGGGACAGAGCAGTGGGATAGAGCAGTGGGATAGAGCAGTGGGACAGAGCAGTGGGATAGAGCAGTGGGATAGAGCAGTGGGATAGAGCAGTGGGACAGAGCAGTGGGACAGAGCAGTGGGATAGAGCAGTGGGATAGAGCAGTGGGACAGAGCAGTCTGACAGAGCAGTGGGATAGAGCAGTGGGATAGAGCAGTGGGACAGAGCAGTGGGATAGAGCAGTGGGACAGAGCAGTGGGATAGAGCAGTGGGATAGAGCAGTGGGACAGAGCAGTGGGATAGAGCAGTGGGATAGAGCAGTGGGACAGAGCAGAGGGATAGAGCAGTGGGACAGAGCAGTCTGACAGAGCAGTGGGATAGAGCAGTGGGATAGAGCAGTGGGATAGAGCAGTGGGACAGAGCAGTGGGACAGAGCAGAGGGACAGAGCAGTGGGACAGAGCAGTGGGATAGAGCAGTGGGACAGAGCAGTGGGATAGAGCAGTGGGACAGAGCAGTGGGATAGAGCAGTGGGATAGAGCAGTGGGACAGAGCAGTGGGACAGAGCAGAGGGACAGAGCAGTGGGATAGAGCAGTGGGACAGAGCAGTGGGATAGAGCAGTGGGATAGAGCAGTGGGACAGAGCAGTGGGACAGAGCAGTGGGATAGAGCAGTGGGATAGAGCAGTGGGACAGAGCAGTGGGACAGAGCAGAGGGACAGTGCAGTGGGATAGAGCAGTGGGACAGAGCAGTGGGATAGAGCAGTGGGATAGAGCAGTGGGACAGAGCAGTGGGATAGAGCAGTGGGATAGAGCAGTGGGACAGAGCAGTGGGACAGAGCAGAGGGAC
Organism: Rhinophrynus dorsalis; assembly: GCA_037306005.1. Classification (NCBI taxonomy): domain Eukaryota; kingdom Metazoa; phylum Chordata; class Amphibia; order Anura; family Rhinophrynidae; genus Rhinophrynus; species Rhinophrynus dorsalis. The sequence goes on from CM074725.1 coordinate 260,861,685, forward strand.
AGAGCAGTGGGATAGAGCAGTGGGACAGAGCAGTGGGATAGAGCAGTGGGATAGAGCAGTGGGACAGAGCAGTGGGACAGAGCAGTGGGATAGAGCAGTGGCACATATACTCTACCATGGAGGTTTACAGAGCAGTGGGACAGAGCAGTGGGATAGAGCAGTGGGACAGAGCAGTGGAACAGAGCAGTGGGACAGTGCAGAGGGACAGAGCAGTGGGATAGAGCAGTGGGATAGAGCAGTGGGACAGAGCAGTGGGATAGAGCAGTGGGACAGAGCAGTGGGATAGAGCAGTGGGATAGAGCAGTGGGACAGAGCAGTGGGACAGAGCAGTGGGATAGAGCAGTGGGACAGAGCAGTCTGACAGAGCAGTGGGACAGAGCAGTGGGACAGAGAAGTGGGATAGAGCAGTGGGACAGAGCAGTGGGACAGAGCAGTGGGATAGAGCAGTGGGACAGAGCAGTGGGACAGAGCAGTGGGACAGAGCAGTGGGACAGAGAAGTGGGATAGAGCAGTGGGACAGAGAAGTGGGATAGAGCAGTGGGACAGAGCAGTGGGACAGAGCAGTGGGACAGAGCAGTGGGATAGAGCAGTGGGACAGAGCAGTGGGATAGAGCAGTGGGACAGAGCAGTGGGACAGAGCAGTGGGACAGTGCAGAGGGACAGAGCAGTGGGATAGAGCAGTGGGACAGAGCAGTGGGACAGAGCAGTGGGACAGAGCAGTGGGATAGAGCAGTGGGACAGAGCAGTGGGATAGAGCAGTGGGACAGAGCAGTGGGACAGAGCAGTGGGACAGTGCAGAGGGACAGAGCAGTGGGATAGAGCAGTGGGACAGAGCAGTGGGACAGAGCAGTGGGACAGAGCAGTGGGATAGAGCAGTGGGACAGAGCAGTGGGATAGAGCAGTGGGATAGAGCAGTGGGACAGAGCAGTGGGACAGAGCAGTGGGATAGAGCAGTGGGATAGAGCAGTGGGACAGAGCAGTGGGATAGAGCAGTGGGATAGAGCAGTGGGACAGAGCAGTGGGATAGAGCAGTGGGACAGAGCAGTGGGACAGAGCCGTGGGACAGAGCAGTGGGACAGAGCAGTGGGATAGAGCAGTGGGACAGAGCAGTGGGATAGAGCAGTGGGACAGAGCAGTGGGACAGAGCAGTGGGATAGAGCAGTGGGATAGAGCAGAGCAGTGGGAAGGACAGAGCAGTGGGACAGAGCAGTGGGATAGAGCAGTGGGACAGAGCAGTGGGACAGAGCAGTGGGATAGAGCAGTGGGATAGAGCAGTGGGACAGAGCAGTGGGACAGAGCAGTGGGATAGAGCAGTGGGATAGAGCAGTGGGACAGAGCAGTGGGACAGAGCAGTGGGATAGAGCAGTGGGACAGAGCAGTGGGATAGAGCAGTGGGAAGGACAGAGCAGTGGGATAGAGCAGTGGGACAGAGCAGTGGGATAGAGCAGTGGGACAGAGCAGTGGGACAGAGCAGTGGGATAGAGCAGTGGGATAGAGCAGTGGGACAGAGCAGTGGGACAGAGCAGTGGGATAGAGCAGTGGGACAGAGCAGTGGGACAGAGCAGTGGGACAGAGCAGTGGGATAGAGCAGTGGGATAGAGCAGTGGGACAGAGCAGTGGGATAGAGCAGTGGGACAGAGCAGTGGGACAGAGCAGTCTGACAGAGCAGTGGGATAGAGCAGTGGGATAGAGCAGTGGGATAGAGCAGTGGGACAGAGCAGTGGGATAGAGCAGTGGGACAGAGCAGTGGGATAGAGCAGTGGGATAGAGCAGTGGGACAGAGCAGTGGGATAGAGCAGTGGGATAGAGCAGTGGGATAGAGCAGTGGGACAGAGCAGTGGGACAGAGCAGTGGGATAGAGCAGTGGGATAGAGCAGTGGGACAGAGCAGTCTGACAGAGCAGTGGGATAGAGCAGTGGGATAGAGCAGTGGGACAGAGCAGTGGGATAGAGCAGTGGGACAGAGCAGTGGGATAGAGCAGTGGGATAGAGCAGTGGGACAGAGCAGTGGGATAGAGCAGTGGGATAGAGCAGTGGGACAGAGCAGAGGGATAGAGCAGTGGGACAGAGCAGTCTGACAGAGCAGTGGGATAGAGCAGTGGGATAGAGCAGTGGGATAGAGCAGTGGGACAGAGCAGTGGGACAGAGCAGAGGGACAGAGCAGTGGGACAGAGCAGTGGGATAGAGCAGTGGGACAGAGCAGTGGGATAGAGCAGTGGGACAGAGCAGTGGGATAGAGCAGTGGGATAGAGCAGTGGGACAGAGCAGTGGGACAGAGCAGAGGGACAGAGCAGTGGGATAGAGCAGTGGGACAGAGCAGTGGGATAGAGCAGTGGGATAGAGCAGTGGGACAGAGCAGTGGGACAGAGCAGTGGGATAGAGCAGTGGGATAGAGCAGTGGGACAGAGCAGTGGGACAGAGCAGAGGGACAGTGCAGTGGGATAGAGCAGTGGGACAGAGCAGTGGGATAGAGCAGTGGGATAGAGCAGTGGGACAGAGCAGTGGGATAGAGCAGTGGGATAGAGCAGTGGGACAGAGCAGTGGGACAGAGCAGAGGGACAGAGCAGTGGGATAGAGCAGTGGGACAGAGCAGTGGGATAGAGCAGTGGGATAGAGCAGTGGGACAGAGCAGTGGGACAGAGCAGTGGGATAGAGCAGTGGCACATATACTCTACCATGGAGGTTTACAGAGCAGTGGGACAGAGCAGTGGGATAGAGCAGTGGGACAGAGCAGTGGAACAGAGCAGTGGGACAGTGCAGAGGGACAGAGCAGTGGGATAGAGCAGTGGGATAGAGCAGTGGGACAGAGCAGTGGGATAGAGCAGTGGGACAGAGCAGTGGGATAAAGCAGTGGGATAGAGCAGTGGGACAGAGCAGTGGGACAGAGCAGTGGGATAGAGCAGTGGGACAGAGCAGTCTGACAGAGCAGTGGGACAGAGCAGTGGGACAGAGAAGTGGGATAGAGCAGTGGGACAGAGCAGTGGGACAGAGCAGTGGGATAGAGCAGTGGGACAGAGCAGTGGGACAGAGCAGTGGGACAGAGCAGTGGGACAGAGAAGTGGGATAGAGCAGTGGGACAGAGAAGTGGGACAGAGCAGTGGGACAGAGCAGTGGGACAGAGCAGTGGGATAGAGCAGTGGGACAGAGCAGTGGGATAGAGCAGTGGGACAGAGCAGTGGGACAGAGCAGTGGGACAGTGCAGAGGGACAGAGCAGTGGGATAGAGCAGTGGGACAGAGCAGTGGGACAGAGCAGTGGGACAGAGCAGTGGGATAGAGCAGTGGGACAGAGCAGTGGGATAGAGCAGTGGGACAGAGCAGTGGGACAGAGCAGTGGGACAGTGCAGAGGGACAGAGCAGTGGGATAGAGCAGTGGGACAGAGCAGTGGGACAGAGCAGTGGGACAGAGCAGTGGGATAGAGCAGTGGGACAGAGCAGTGGGATAGAGCAGTGGGACAGAGCAGTGGGACAGAGCAGTGGGACAGAGCAGTGGGATAGAGCAGTGGGATAGAGCAGTGGGACAGAGCAGTGGGACAGAGCAGTGGGATAGAGCAGTGGGATAGAGCAGTGGGACAGAGCAGTGGGATAGAGCAGTGGGACAGAGCAGTGGGACAGAGCCGTGGGACAGAGCAGTGGGACAGAGCAGTGGGATAGAGCAGTGGGACAGAGCAGTGGGATAGAGCAGTGGGACAGAGCAGTGGGACAGAGCAGTGGGATAGAGCAGTGGGATAGAGCAGAGCAGTGGGAAGGACAGAGCAGTGGGACAGAGCAGTGGGATAGAGCAGTGGGACAGAGCAGTGGGATAGAGCAGTGGGATAGAGCAGTGGGACAGAGCAGTGGGACAGAGCAGTGGGATAGAGCAGTGGGATAGAGCAGTGGGACAGAGCAGTGGGACAGAGCAGTGGGATAGAGCAGTGGGACAGAGCAGTGGGATAGAGCAGTGGGAAGGACAGAGCAGTGGGATAGAGCAGTGGGACAGAGCAGTGGGATAGAGCAGTGGGACAGAGCAGTGGGACAGAGCAGTGGGATAGAGCAGTGGGATAGAGCAGTGGGATAGAGCAGTGGGACAGAGCAGTGGGACAGAGCAGTGGGATAGAGCAGTGGGATAGAGCAGTGGGATAGAGCAGTGGGATAGAGCAGTGGGACAGAGCAGTGGGATAGAGCAGTGGGACAGAGCAGTGGGACAGAGCAGTGGGATAGAGCAGTGGGACAGAGCAGTGGGATAGAGCAGTGGGACAGAGCAGTGGGAAGGACAGAGCAGTGGGACAGAGCAGTGGGACAGAGCAGTGGGATAGAGCAGTGGGACAGAGCAGTGGGAAGGACAGAGAAGTGGGATAGAACAGTGGGACAGAACAGTGGGATAGAGCAGTGGGAAGGACAGAGCAGTGGGATAGAACAGTGGGACAGAACAGTGGGATAGAGCAGTGGGACAGAACAGTGGGATAGAGCAGTGGGATAGAACAGTGGGACAGAACAGTGGGATAGAGCAGTGGGATTGAGCACTGAAGGAAGAGAGAAGGTGGGGAAATAAATCCAGGGGGCTGATATCATCAGTTGGAAATGGGGGTACCCACATAACTACTGTGACACCCCTGGGAAGATCACCAGAAAGAATAATTATATGTAAAGGACAAGAATCCCTCCAGTGAGTACATAGGAGAAGAAGAGGGGGGCATCGCTGTGTGGGTGATGGGCATTAAACAAGACGTGCCAGTGTCAGACCCAAAGTGTAAAAAAGATGTGCCAGTGTTGGCCCCCAAGTGTAAACAAGACATGTCAGTGTCGGCCCCCAAATGTAAACTAGACGTGAGAGTGTCGGCCCCCAAGTGTAAACAAGATGTGTCATTGTCAGCCCCCAACTGTAAACAAGACATGCCAATGTAAACCTCCAGGTGTAAACAAGACGTGCCAATGTCAGCCCCAAGTGTAAACAAGACGTGCCAGTTTCAGCCTCTAAGTTTAAACAAGACGTGCCAGTGTAAACCCCCAAACATAAACAAGAAGTGCCAATGTAAACCTCTGAGTGTAAACAAGACGTGCCAATGTAAACTCAAAGTGTAAACAAGATGTGCCAATGTAAACCTCCAGGTGTAAACAAGACGTGCCAATGTAAACCTCCAGGTGTAAACAAGACGTGCTAATGTAAACCTCAGAGTGTAAACAAGATGTGCCAATGTAAGCCCCCAAGTGTAAGCAAGACGTGCCAATGTAAACCTCAAAGTGTAAACAAGATGTGCCAATGTAAACCTCAGAGTGTAAACAAGACGTGCTAATGTAAACCTCAGAGTGTAAACAAGATGTGCCAATGTAAGCCCCCAAGTGTAAATAAGACGTGCCAATGTAAACCTCCAGGTGTAAACTATACGTGCCAATGTAAACCTCCAAGTGTAAACAAGACGCTCCAATGTAAACCTCCAGGTGTAAACAAGATGTGCCAATGTAAACCTCCATGGTAGAGTATATGTGCCAGTGTAACCCACTGAGTGTAAACAAGACGTGTCAATGTAAACCCCCAAGTGTAGACAAGACGTGTCAATGTAAACCTCCAGGTGTAAACAAGGTGTGTCAATGTAAACCCACAAGTGTAAACAAGATGTGCCAATGTAAACCGCCAGGTGTAAACAAGACGTGCCAATGTAAACCTCTGAGTGTAAACAAGACGTGCCAATGTAAACCTCGAAGTGTAAACAAAATGTGCCAATGTAAACCTCCATGTGTAAACAAAACGTGCCAATGTAAACCTCCAGGTGTAAACAAGACGTGCCAATGTAAACCTCAGAGTGTAAACAAGACGTGCCAATGTAAACCACCAGGTGTAAACAAGACGTGCCAATGTAAACCTCCAGGTGTAAACAAGACGTGCTAATGTAAACCTCCAGGTGTAAACAAGACGTGCCAATGTAAACCTCAGAGTGTAAACAAGACGTGCCAATGTAAACCACCAGGTGTAAACAAGACGTGCCAATGTAAACCTCCAGGTGTAAACAAGACGTGCTAATGTAAACCTCCAGGTGTAAACAAGATGTGCCAATGTAAACATCCATGGTAAAGAATACGTGCCAATATAAACCTCCCGGTGTAAACAAGACATGTCAATGTAAACCCGCAAGTGTAAACAAGACGTGCCAATGTACACCTCCATGTGTAAACAAGACGTGCCAACGTAAACCTCAGAGTGTAAACAAAACGTGCCAATGTAAACCTCACACTGTAAACAAGACGTGCCAATGTAAACCTCAGAGTGTAAACAAAAATGTGCCAATGTAAACCTCACACTGTAAACAAGATGTGCCAATGTAAACTTCACACTGTAAACAAGATGTGCCAATGTAAACCCCCAAGTGTAAACAAGACGTACCAATGTAAACCTCGAAGTGTAAACAAGACGTACCAATGTAGACCTCCGAGTGTAAACAAGACGTGCCAGTGTAAACCTCAGAGTGTAAACAAGATGTGCCAATGTAGACCTCCGAGTGTAAACAAGACATGACAGTGTAAACCTCCGAGTGTAAACAAGACGTGTCAATGTAAACCTCCGAGTGTAAACAAGACGTGTCAATGTAAACCTCCGAGTGTAAACAAGACGTGTCAATGTAAACCTCAGAGTGATACTGTAGGGATTTCTAATGTAAGTGGCCAAAGACTTAGAACCCCCCGGTAATACATTCACCCCCCCCCCCCGGTATTAAATTCATCACCACCCCAGTATTACATTCATCACACCCCTGGTAATGCATTCACTACCCCCCTCCCCTCGGTATTACATTCATCACCCCTCCCCCCGGTATTACATTCACCCCCCCAGTTAATACATTCACCCATCCCTGATATTACATTCATCACCCCCCCGGTAATAAATGCATCACCCCCCCAGGTTTTACATTCATCCATCACCCCTCCCCCCCCGTATTACATTCACCCCCCTGGTAATTAATTCATCACCCCCCCCCGGTATTACATGAACCTCCCCGGTAATTAATTCATTACATCCCCCGGTATTACATGAACCCCCCCGGTAATTAATTCATCACCCCCCCCCCCCCCGGTATTATTAGTGAATCTACTCGCCCCTTCACATTTAGAATTTCTCTCTATCCCAGTGGTTCTCAACCTGTGGGTCGGGACCCCTTAGGGGGTCGAATGACGATTTGCCAGGGGTCGCCTAAAACAATCAGATATTTACATTTTGATTCATAACAGTAGCAAAATTACAGCGATGAGGGAGCAACAAAAATAATTTTACTGTTAGGGGTCACCACAACTTGGGAAATTTTAGCAAAGGGTCGCGGCACTAGAAAGGTTGAGAACCACTGCTCTATCCCTTCCATTGGTGTCACATGATCCTCTCATTTCTATAATCTTGTTTTAGTGTCTTTATGCAATATCAGCCTGTCATGGGGGTATTTATGGGTTATCTAATTATATTTACTATTAACGTTCTCACTTTTCATCTGTTTTTATTCATAGTTTATACCCCAAAATATGGGATTCACTAGGAGGTTTTGTTATAAAGGACTGTGCTTTGCTTTCTTTTCCTTACTATAGAGAGACATAGTCTATGACTCGCACCGTCTCACTGAATATATTACAGGAAACACCAATAGTCTATGACTCTCACTGAATATATTACCAAAAAACACCAGTAGTCTATGACTCTCACCCTCTCACTGAATATATTACAAAAAAACACCAGTAGTCTATGACTCTCACCCTCTCACTGAATATATTACAAAAAAACACCAGTAGTCTATGACTCTCACCCTCTCATTGAAGGAATAATAAAATAAAGAAGTCTAATTCATCTCAGTACATCAGACACTTCGCCTCATCCATGTGGGCAGCGGGCGCGTTTACCAGACCCCTATGTGGGCAGTGGGTGATTTTACCAGACCCCTATGTGGGCAGTGGGTGATTTTACCAGACCCCCATGTGGGGCAGTGGGTGATTTTACCAGACCCCTGTGTGGGCAGTGGGTGATTTTACCAGACCCCCATGTGGGGCAGTGGGTGATTTTACCAGACCCCCATGTGGGCAGTGGATGATTTTACCAGACCCCCATGTGGGCAGTGGGGGATTTTACCAGACCCCATGTGGGCAGTGGGTGATTTTACCAGACCCCCATGTGGGCAGTGGGTGATTTTACCAGACCCCTATGTGGGCAGTGGGTGATTTTACCAGACCCCCATGTGGGGCAGTGGATGATTTTACCAGACCCCCATGTGGGCAGTGGGTGATTTTACCAGACCCCTATGTGGGCAGTGGGTGATTTTACCAGACCCCCATGTGGGGCAGTGGGTGATTTTACCAGACCCCCATGTGGGGCAGTGGGTGATTTTACCAGACTCCATGTGGGGCAGTGGGTGATTTTACCAGACGCCCATGTGGGGCAGTGGGTGATTTTACCAGACCCCCATGTGGGGCAGTGGGTGATTTTACCAGACTCCATGTGGGGCAGTGGGGGATTTTACCAGACCCCATGTGGGCAGTGGGGGATTTTACCAGACTCCATGTGGGGCAGTGGGTGATTTTACCAGACTCCATGTGGGCAGTGGGTGATTTTACAGACGCCCATGTGGGGCAGTGGGTGATTTTACCAGACTCCATGTGGGGCAGTGGGTGATTTTACCAGACCCCATGTGGGGCAGTGGGTGATTTTACCAGACCCCATGTGGGCAGTGGGTGATTTTACCAGACCCCATGTGGGCAGTGGGTGATTTTACCAGACGCCCATGTGGGGCAGTGGGTGATTTTACCAGACTCCATGTGGGGCAGTGGGTGATTTTACCAGACTCCATGTGGGCAGTGGGTGATTTTACCAGACTCCATGTGGGCAGTGGGTGATTTTACCAGACTCCATGTGGGGCAGTGGGTGATTTTACCAGACCCCCATGTGGGGCAGTGGGTGATTTTACCAGACCCCATGTGGGCAGTGGGTGATTTTACCAGACCCCATGTGGGCAGTGGGTGATTTTACCAGACGCCCATGTGGGGCAGTGGGTGATTTTACCAGACTCCATGTGGGGCAGTGGGTGATTTTACCAGACCCCCATGTGGGGCAGTGGGTGATTTTACCAGACCCCATGTGGGCAGTGGGTGATTTTACCAGACGCCCATGTGGGGCAGTGGGTGATTTTACCAGACTCCATGTGGGCAGTGGGTGATTTTACCAGACCCCATGTGGGCAGTGGGTGATTTTACCAGACCCCATGTGGGCAGTGGGTGATTTTACCAGACCCCATGTGGGCAGTGGGTGATTTTACCAGACCCCATGTGGGCAGTGGGTGATTTTACCAGACCCCATGTGGGGCAGTGGGTGATTTTACCAGACCCCATGTGGGGCAGTGGGTGATTTTACCAGACCCCCATGTGGGCAGTGGGTGATTTTACCAGACCCCATGTGGGCAGTGGGTGATTTTACCAGACCCCATGTGGGGCAGTGGGTGATTTTACCAGACCCCATGTGGGGCAGTGGGTGATTTTACCAGACCCCATGTGGGGCAGTGGGTGATTTTACCAGACCCCATGTGGGCAGTGGGTGATTTTACCAGACCCCATGTGGGGCAGTGGGTGATTTTACCAGACCCCCATGTGGGGCAGTGGGTGATTTTACCAGACTCCATGTGGGGCAGTGGGTGATTTTACCAGACTCCATGTGGGGCAGTGGGTGATTTTACCAGACCCCCATGTGGGGCAGTGGGTGATTTTACCAGACCCCATGTGGGGCAGTGGGGGATTTTACCAGACCCCCATGTGGGGCAGTGGGTGATTTTACCAGACCCCATGTGGGGCAGTGGGTGATTTTACCAGACTCCATGTGGGGCAGTGGGTGATTTTACCAGACGCCCATGTGGGGCAGTGGGTGATTTTACCAGACCCCATGTGGGGCAGTGGGTGATTTTACCAGACTCCATGTGGGGCAGTGGGGGATTTTACCAGACCCCATGTGGGCAGTGGGGATTTTACCAGACTCCATGTGGGGCAGTGGGTGATTTTACCAGACTCCATGTGGGGCAGTCGGGTGATTTTACCAGACGCCCATGTGGGGCAGTGGGTGATTTTACCAGACTCCATGTGGGGCAGTGGGTCGATTTTACCAGACCCCATGTGGGGCAGTGGGTGATTTTACCAGACCCCATGTGGGCAGTGGGTGATTTTACCAGACCCCATGTGGGCAGTGGGTGATTTTACCAGACGCCCATGTGGGGCAGTGGGTGATTTTACCAGACTCCATGTGGGGC